>OZ014461.1:6469580-6639468 GCA_963966035.1 Acleris laterana
GTCACCTTAACCTAAAGCATTATTTACTAAGAAATCGATTAATTAATTTATGTTGTATGTTGATGATAGTGCTACTTACAACATGAATCTTTCTTAGTAAATAATGCTTTAAGCTAAGGTGACAAGAGTTCAAATTAAATTAACTATGGAATTGATTTTTAAATAATAAAAATCTCGGGAATCGTGCGTTATTGGACTACATGTTATACTACTTTATATACTCCAATTGGGCTCTAAAATCGATGGTTAAAATCCCTCGGGTTATTCGGGCCCACGGTGTATAACCCTAATTGAACATTTCAGCTTTCGACTTCGAGTCATATATTTATTACTACAGAGACCTAAAACGAATTTCAAAATTTCTTAATTAGGTCACTATATTCTAAAGACGCGATATATTTTATTCATGCAAAGTCAGTAGCGAAAGTATTTAGGTGGATAGTCGAAGAGGTCAAAGTTATTTTACATGATTTTACGTACTATCAGCCAAACGGAACCCTGACGCACCAAAGAACTGTGTCACGGTGACATTATAAAATAATTTGTTTGACACTTCTGACGACTTGAATCATAATGTTACTGTGACACAGGTCTATGATGGGTCTGGGTTCCATTTTGGGCATTTTAGATAATTTTGTGCTCTTCGAATTCCACTTACTGCGGCTGACTGTACTAACATGAAGCTGGTATAAATGTCACAATGATTTAAGTTTTTATAAAGTTACCATTTAGGCAAGATTCAGGTATTTTATACGTTTGCGTACCTTTATCTATGTCTGTTTTTTGTAGCTCAGTAGCATTCACACCATGACACTACTAAAAAATAAGACATAGCTCGCAGAATTCGGCAATAACGTCGTAATGTAGATATTCCTGAGAAAACGGTTTTGGTAGCCGGACAGGTGGACCGTTGTGCCACAAAGGGATCCTTTGAGGGTTTTGTTTACGTTATGAGGTAGTGTGCCGGTTAAAAAAATATGCTGAAATCCTCCCTTTGTCTAGAGCTATTTTCGTCTGGATTATTTGTGTAAAAAAACATTTTTATCGTTCAAAACGCAAAATACAATACAATGTTTAAACAAATAGGGATGTACCCTTCCCCTTTCTCTCTATTATATAACTTTTTAGTGACATACCTAACCGAAATCACAGTGTAGGACTAAATGATCATTCGGCCTCTTAGTGAATTATACTTTGTCGGTTTAGGTTTTTAATAAAATGTAAACAAATAATACCACGTGACCAAGTTCATCAGCAACTAGAAGTCGAACACAAATACACCAAAGTATAAATAGAAGACCAGTTTTAATGGGCTGAATAAAGTCACGCAGTTAGGTTTCTTCACATAGATTTCATTGAATCCATCTTTCATTTTACCTACTTTTTTTTAATGCACGACAGTGACGGCTCGCCCTGCTAGTAAAATTGACGTTGCACGGATACAAAAATAAACAATATACTCGTATCTTAACACATATAGTGTAGCGTCCCGTCCCGCTTCGCTCCGCTTGAAACAAAATATTTCTGTTTCAAGATTTATTTCACTACTTTTTGGCTTGACTAATATTTATATTCGTACCAAATAACAGCTTTCTAAAACTAAGAGTCTCTGAGCTAAGCTGCGGACGGACGGACTGACACGGCAAAACTATATTCCAAGTGTAACTACGGAACCCTAAAAATAGCCTTTTTCTATCTGGAATAATGTTCCTTTCAAATAGTGAAAGACTTTTACTAAAGGAGAAAATTATCATAAGTATTCAAATTTAAATTCAATTGCTTTATTGCATGACTATAGGTACAAAGATAAGATGTTAAGTAATCTATGGTTTACGATATTTAAGGTCTGCTTTTTTTCGAACAATTTTTTATGAAGACTTTAAAAAAAGAAAAACTAAAACAAATGTCAAAATGTCTTAATCTGAATCATTATCAATAAATTTAAACATAACACTATGACATTTAATATCAATATTTTTCCTTTATTATTTAATCCCAAGATTGCTTTAACACTTAGACATCAAAATCAATTCCTAGCCACCTGTATTCCAATTATTCCACACTAGTGGTTTCCGTAGGTAGGACTAGATTACACAACCCGATGAGCTAGCGCTAGTAACGCGTAGTGCGCTGAAGCGGACGGCGCTTGGGCGTTGTTCAGTGTATTATCCTCGTAGGGTCGACCGCTCGATCGGACCGGGCTAATTGGCCCCCATATGCGCCCACAATCGGTATCTGCATATTGGTGCAATATAAAAAGAGCCGGGGGCATAGAGTAAATATTTTTTTATACAGTTGCTCAAAAAGTGATACTTTTTGGAGCTGTATATCGTGCTAAAAGTTGGATTTTTCGAACTCGTACGTTTTACTTTTTGTTGTTGCATATCGTGCTGGGAGTTGGAATTTTCACACTAGTGTTTTTTACTTTTCAATTTTCCTACCTGTACTAAGGTGACAAGAGTTCAAATTAAATTAACTATGGAATTGATTTTTAAATAATAAAAATCTCGGGAATCGTGCGTTATTGGACTACATGTTATACTACTTTATATACTCCAATTGGGCTCTAAAATCGATGGTTAAAATCCCTCGGGTTATTCGGGCCCACGGTGTATAATTCTAAAGGTACGATATTTAAAGCATATTTGCTTACTCTATCGCCAAATAGAAAGGGTAAATAACTCAACCCACAGAGGTTTAAAAGATAACAATGGCTTCTCTTTATTTCCGTTATTCCGTTCGGATCCGAGTCCCTCCTGAGTCGGAAATTGAAATGTCGTTCGACAAAAACCTTCTGTCAACGTTATCAACAACCTTTGCTGTATCGTAATCTGAAATCGCTTAAAGTAATTCTACACGGGGACATTCGACTCTCGACACTTGTGCTGACACTGAGCTGTGGTATGTATCTCTCTCCCTCTTATTTTTTTTTTATGGCATATTGAAGACATACGAGCACACAGGCCACCTGATGGTGAGTGGAAACTATGACCCATAGACATTCGCATTCACAAGACTGCAATGCAATCCTAAGACTGCAAATGCGTTGCCAACCCTGAGGACTAAGATGGAATGCCTCTATGCTAGTCATTCCACCGGCTGTCTTATCCCCAAACCGGGACACAATAATGCGAACACTGCTGTTTGGTGGTAGGTTAATGGATAAGATGGTGGTAGCGATCCGGACGGACCCTGCACAAGGTCCCGCAAAGAGCCCTGCTCTTGTTGGTGGAGTAATTTCCAATCTTCTCTTTTCTCTGCCAGCTCCTTCACCTCTTTATACGACACAACCTTTAGTGATAGTATGTATTGTACACTCGACCAAAAAAAAAAGTCACCACTTTTCACCTAAATTTACCATTGAAGTCCAAAAATGGTAAATGGTTCGGTCGACTTTTACACATCGTCGACATAAAATTGTCTATCGTTAAAAATACTTTAAACGAGTAACATCTTCACGGCAACGTATAGTCGACAACTGTGGATATTTTGCTCTAATATAGGTATGAAGTAAGGGAGCAATAGCTTCCAGTCACACGTTACCGTGAAACGTTAAACGTTTACCAGCTCCTTAAGATACCAGTGACACTGTCGGGACTCGTATTTAATGTCTGTGTCGCCGTGTAACCTTAACGTGTTGGTCAGACTCTGTTGCTCTCAAACGAATGTTACTGGCAAAAAAACTTACGCTGAAATTGATTTGATGCCAGCGGCTTACTATGGCTGCGTCTATATCGCGTGTCAAATGTGGATAAAGTAGCCACGTCACTCTTTTACTTATTTACGTGTCAGAAGGTGCCTTATCCAAACTTTGTCACGCGATAGGTAAACGCAGCCATGTATAGCTCCAGGTTAGTATATTTGTCAAGCCTTAACAATTTTGTATATTATTATACTCTTAGTTTTTTGTATTATTGCTGGGTATAAAATGGGGCATAAAATGAAAATATACACTATACAACCGATATAGAAAATATTAATTAGAATAACCAAGATTACCTTAACATTAAAATGGTTATTACCATAATAATATTGCAAGTGAAAATTGTTGTCTGCAATATTTTCAATCCTTGAAGTTCCAACTTGCTTATCTCAAGTTTTCTCTCAATTTTGTCCCGTAACATAATTATCCACCTACCTACCCCGTCTCATCTCAACCGAAGGACTTACCTGACACAGCCACGATCTCGTTGTGCGACAAATCCAGATGTGACAGGTTGGAGAGATGCCTCAAAGCGTAGTCCTCGAGAACGTCTATCTGGTTATTGTGCAGGCTCAGATGAGTTAAGTTAGTCAGTCCTGCAACAAGATTCAAGATTAATACAGGCACAGAATAATAATACAAGGAATTGCAAAAAGCATTTATGAATTTAAAAATATGTATTTTGATCCGGATAAATTCTTTCTTTTTTCCAGTTTCCAATACTTAGACGGTCTATTGGAATTCGTATTCGCTAAGCTATTTTATAATTAGTGGAACTAATTTCGATAAATTAATGCAAACTCTTTAATCTACGTAACGTCGCCTTATGTATTTTAATGATTGGAAAAAATGACCTTCTACTGGAGTTTCTTGCGGCGCTTCTTCTCCGCTTGTCCGAAGCGCTAGTAGATTCACTCCATATTATCGATGTGTAATAAATAGTTTGAATTTCGTTTTTTTTTTATGCCTACGCATACCACTAAATTAAGACTGCGCCGAGCGTACGCCGGATGTGCAGTGGCGCCCTCACTACTATTATTGTGTTTTCTAATAAACTAAAGTATTTTCTTGAAATTGTTCGGTATTTTTTTGTACTACAAATGAAAACACTTTTTAGTTTAAAAGTGGCCACCTTTTCCCGTTAAGCTGACTACTCAAAGGGTAATTGTTATTAAAGTTTGTTACGTATCCCATAAATTGTGTTTTAACATGCGCTACAAAAACGTATCGCCTGATGGCAAGGAAATTCTTTAGTTAATTAGAAAACTCAATAATAGTAGTGAGGGCGCCACTGGACGCTCGACGTTTGCTCGATGCAGTCTTTAATCAGTAACGTTTGACGTCAAAGTTTCAAGCGTCATATTCTCGAAACCATTAGATTCGCCGTTTGTTTCGTAAGACAAACTAGCCTTGGGTCAAGTCACTGTAGCCTATTGTGTCTAACTCCATCCCACAGAGTCCGTTGAACGTTGATGAGTCATCATCGTCACGTACGGTATGACTCAAGTATCGGAAAGGTGATCTGTATCTTTCCTCAATGTCACTAGGTTAATGTTACGCTCAAAATTGTGCTGTTTATACTATTCGATTACATTTTATACTGCCGTCTATAGCACGATTTTTCTTTTAAGAATTTTGTTACTACTTTTGTTGTATAAGTCAACATTTGCTTTTCGATATCAAGCAAAAATGTCCAAACTCAGGGAACACGCTAGTTGCTAATCTGTTTGCCTCGTTTCGCCTCTCTCTATTCTACTGAATAAAACTATATCGCTTTTACTATCGTATCGTCAGCGTTACGATAGCTCTAATTAACTTGACAGTAGGTAATGGTGGCCGAGTTAGAAACAGTACGTCGTGTTTGAAATGTTATACAAAATTGTGAAACGATTGAAAGCGACAAGGAACAGAAATGATCACTTATTTATGCTGTTGGCTGTACCATAACCAAGTCAAAAGCATTGTTTTACGAATTAGAATTGAGGCTCAGCTTTTACGGCTGTATTAATAAATTCATCTTGCCTAAGATGCCAGTCACGAGATACGTCAGAGTAAACATCAAGACACGTAAAACTGCCATTTTCGACGCATCTTGAAAACAAACATAACAGTCGAGATGAATTTATTAATATGGCTTTTAGACTGCGTAATACTGCATTCTTATCGGGTTCACATTATAATGTATTCCAAAATGATTCCTATTTCAATAAAGGATACAAGTCTAGAATTGACGACGCGCTGGCCTAGTGGGTAGTGAATCTGCCTACGAAGCTACCGGTCCTGGGTTCGAATCCCGGTAAGGGCAGATATTTGTGTGATGAGCGCGAACATTTGTTTCTGAATCATGGATCTTTTCTAATGTATTTAAGAATATATTTCTCTATATAAGTATTTATATCGTTGTCTACTAACCCATAATACTCGTACAAGCCTAGAGCTTAGTTTGGGACTAGGTCAATTGGTGTGAGATTTTCCCCTGAAATTTATTTATTTATTGATTTTAAAAATTTAAGCCCATCATACAATTAAACATGTGAAGGTAATCAATCAAGAAAAAATAGTTTTACGCATTTCAACATCATATTTACAAAAATCTGTTCTTCCTCACCTGACAATGCTCCTCGTCGTATGCTGGCAAAGGTATTGTCTGAGAGCTGCAGGATCTCCAGGCAAGCCAGGGGCGGCACCGTGGTGGGCCCCAGTGGACCTTCCAGGGCGTTACTGGACAAATCCAGGTCCTTTAGCACGTGGGCTTCCTGAAACAATACCGTGGTTTAGCCATATGTTTCTTCTAATTTTGTTTTTTTTCTGCCAAAGAGTCCATATAGAGAGTGAGTTCATATTGCGAAAAGCTACCTTTATTATGTTATCAAGATTCTTTAAAGATTGCGCATGTTTTATAATGTTATTAAATTTTAAATTCTAGTATGTATGTATGTATGCAAACACTTAAATGTACAAAAAACAGAAAATCAAATACTATATTTACAGAATTAGAATGTACAAAGGCGAACTTATCCCTGTAAGGGATGTCTTCCTAACCTTTGGGCGATTGAGGAAAACATACAAAAAAAAATAGAATGTGTTTTAAATATGTAGTAAACAATTTTACCTCCATTTTGGTAGTACCCTCTTACAAACTATAGTACTTAACTTTAAATACATAGTTGCATAATTCTTCAATTTTACTGCACTATCTATCCTAAAGGCTGCTTTTTACAAAAGCAGCCTTTTTTCCTAGATCTCTCTTTCTATTTGTCATAATGATAGGTTAATTCGGTTACCTTCAGTGCCGCCAGCGCTGACACCTTCAGCAGATTTCCTCGCAGCCTCAGCACCGCCAGGATCTCGAGCGGGGCGAAGGCACCAGACGCGATGTCAGTCAGCTGGTTGTCACTCAGGTCTAAATATGTCAGGTTCTGGACACCCTGTAAATGTCGTAGGAGAATTTTTAGCTAGCTTTGATATGTAAAATCTTTTGGGAAAGTGGACGTCTGGAGTACGGTGATGTTTATTTGTTGCTTGAGTTTCGGGGAAGAGTTATTATCTCGCTCTTGCTTTAGAGGGTCGGGTGTTAAAACTTAAGACTGCGCCGACCGTACGCCGGATGTACAGTGGCGCCCTCATTACTATTTTTGTGTTTTCTAATAAACTAAAGTATTTTCTTGAAAATGGTCGGTAGGTTTTTGTACTACAAATGTAAACACAACTTATAGTTACATAGTTTAATAACAATTCACCTTCCAGTTATCAACTTAACGGAAAAAAGTGCCCACCTTTTCCCGTTAAGCTGACTACTCAAAGTGTAATTGTTATTAAAGTTTGTTACGTATCCCATAAACTGAGTTTTTACTTGGGCTACAAAAACGTATCGTCTGATTGCATGAATTTTTTTTAGTTTATTAGAAAACACAATAATAGTAATGAGGGCGCCACTGGACGCTCGACGTTTGCTCGGTACAGTCTTATGTCAGTTTCATTGTTCATTTCAAAACATACTTAAGTGTATGCGTTTAAACAGACTACATGCTCTAGGATTTAATACCTTAAATGAATTGCGGTCCAAGACGTGTATTTTGTTGTTAGACAAGTCCAGCCGATCTAAGTTCAATAGATGCGCCATGGATTCCGTCGGAACTGAAGGCAGTTGGTTATTCGGCAGACCTGTCAACAATGCAGCAAGTGCAGATAAGTAATACAGCTTGGTTGTGAGAACTTATGACTTCGCAGAATTTTTATTTCAACAACTGGTTTTTCTAGGCACAAGTAGGTATTAACATTTTGTGACAATCAAAAGCTATATGGTCGCAAGCCTAACCTAACCCCACCTACGTAATTAATATTGAAGTGTGTTTGGTAAGAAGCGACAGAAAAAATTGATGGTGGCACTTCACTTAGCGGATTTAAGTGAAATATTTTGGTTGCGTATCTTTCATTCGATAAGTCCAAAGTAAGAGATAAAATGCAACACAACAAAAACTGCCTAGACAAGTGCTATCAAAATAAGAATAACAAATACAGAGGTGTATGAAGTACGGCTTCTGGTCGTGTCCGTGTTTCGTGTACCCGTAGCCGAATCTCCGTTACCGAGTAACACGGCAACGGAGATCCGGCCCGTTCGACACGTGAAATTCGGCTACGTGTAATTGAGATACGTAGCTCCGTGTTACACGGAGATACGTTTCTTATTTACACGTAGATCCGATCCGCCCGTGACCGTGACGTTTAATGAAGATTTTATGTGTCTTTAAGACCTCCGAATGTAATGCGATAGTCGTGTTTTTGATTTCAGTTTCTTTGCTTTTGCATTTAAAATTGGTTTAATGATTCATTATATAAATATAAAATAAACTAGAACACATATCTAATAAGGCTCCGTTCGACAAGCCTTCATTCAATAACCGTGCGGAGCGGAGCCGGAGCCGAGATCCGCAGATACGTAGCCGAACGCAGACACGGATACGTATCTTGGCGTGACCGTGTAGTTCGGGAACTTAGCACCGCCGGTGCTAAGATCACGGAGCTACGGTTCCGCGTGTAACACGGATATCAGGACCACTAGTATGAAGCATGCCACAAATCGCCGCAGCTGCGTTTGAGATGTTATTTCTGCTGCCGCCACTAGACCTCTCCGCCATGACACGAGAGAGTGCCATACCACGAGAGTTAAGTCAAGAGAGTGTTAGACGTTTTATAATAATTAACTTTAGTAACGTTAGCCTTTTAAGTAGCTGCACACTTTAATACCTGGTCGCTTTAACGACTTGGACAGATTACTGCAGCAGTTAAAGCATGATGTTAAAATGCCAAAGCACTTGAGTGTGCAGCTACTCATAAGGCCGACCGTAGGAGACAGATAAGAAGACAATCCTGACACTTTGCACAACCATGAAGTTTTTTAATATTGATCATGTCGACGGTAGTAAATAATCTTAATCTTGTTTTTGCGTGTGAAGCAATATTTTTTAAGCATTGTTGTATTCTACCTTTATCAATATTCAGAAACTTCATGGTTGTGCAATGTGTCAGGGTTGACTTTTTATCTGTCTTATACTACCTATCCTGTACCATCAATTTCTTAATAAACGATGTGTTTCATAGAAATAAAAAGAACGCCAGTACGTTGAACGTTCGTAGGAAATTCTTTAAAAAAATGAACGCCTAGACATTTAAAATAGCTACCTGACGTAGTGTCTCCATATTTCTACCAAAACCTTTAGGATTATTTTTATTTGCCAAATCGATATTTTGTCTATAAAACTGAATTTGCTTCGGCACTCAAATATCTTCAACCAGAAACACCTTTTGACGCGCAATTAGAAGAAACATTGTGGTGTATTTTTTCTACACTTGTTTTCTCTGGTTTCCTTTTTAACACTGTTCCTCACTTACCCAAGGCCAGTAGCTTTGTCGACACCATGTTGAACGCACCCTGCTGCACTTTTTGGATCTCTCCCGAGGAGATCACCAGCCCGTGCAGCCCGACTAAACCAAGCTCAAAGACTGAAGATGCCGTCAAAGCAGAGACACCTCGTAACGCGCAGTCGACGACAGAAACCGTGGTGTTCTTTTACTTAATCTTAAGAGTATGATTTCAAAACTACAATAAAAATACGGCAAATGAGTGGCCAAATCTGAGCACGTACATTTAATGCCTATATGCTAGTCATTTCATTGCTTATCTTATCCCTAAACTGGAATACAACAATGTGAACACTGTTTGATGGTATGTTAAAGGATGACATGGAAGTAGTGGTCGCACCACCTCTATTTATCCCCAAGACCTCACTTACCCAAGGCCAGTAGCGTTGTCGACACCATGTTGAACGCGCCCTGCTGCACTCTTCGGATCTCTCCCGAGGAGATCACCAGCCCGTGCAGCCCGACTCCAGCGAGCTCCGACACTGAAGACGCCGTCAGAGCGGACACGCCCCGTAACGCGCAGTCGAGGAGAGAGACCGTGGTGTTTTTGTTTCTGGCTCTTTGCTCGCGGAGGTGACGTCCGATTATCTGAAAGGTTAAGAATTGTTTACCTTTGCACAATTAATGGGGTGGGGGTGGGGCTGAACTTGTCAATATCCGCAATAAGTTTCTCATCTCACATAAATAACATCTTTTTGCAATATTGCCAATCTAGGAAACGTTTCGATTTATTCCGGCGTCCAATAGTCTCGTAAGAGTGTTTATTACTCGGCCGTATTTATTCTAAGCCGTCGCTCGCCGCACACTACTTTACCCCATTCTGACCCCTACTACGATTTTCAACGCATTCTACGACCTAATACAATATTGCTTTTGACCGGGCTGCGATTCTAGGCGGTAAAAACCACAATATCCTTGACCTTTTGTCGTTTAGTCAAGGCTAGCTCTTACTTGGGTGTCCCTCAGAATCCCTAATAACGTTTATCCCAACGCATCGTTTGTCCGAATTATCATTTGTCCTAAACGGGGAATTTCAAAAAAATAGCACACCTTTGACTGTCTCTTCTGATTTGGGCAAAGAATGCAAGTTGGTTGGGATCATCATTCTGAACAAGAAAAAGTAGTACTTCCGATATGTCCCCAAAAATATGTATTGAATTGTTCCGTTGTGTTATCTTATCAAAATCCAATACGTTTCTTGGTAACAAAACGGACAATTCCATACATATTTTAGGGACATATCGGGAGTACTATTTTTTATTGTTCAGAATGATGATCACAACGAGCGAGCGGATTTTTCCCCAAATCTGAAGAAAATGTCAAGGGGTGTGCTATTTTTTTGAAACTCCCCAAACTGGTTTCCAGCTGAGTGAAACAACTTGAAGTTCTGAAAAATACCTGCGGTTATTGTTAGGTTAGGGTTGTATTAAACAACACTAAAATATTTTTAAATTCAGCCGGAAATGGCTTTAGGATAAATGGAAATTCGGACAAACGATGCATTAGGACAAATGACAATTAGGGATTCCATAGGAGATCCCTCTTACTTACTTTACAGTAATAGCGGCGGAGTTAAAAACAATACCAAAACACGTCAAAAACGTTATTGTTCAACAGCGTAGAATACAGGCCAAGGATAGCATGTGACAGCGACAGACAGACAAGTACTATTATTACTCTGGTTTTACTGAAAGAATAATTTGAGTCATTGTATAAAAAAAGGTCTTGTAAGTTATTCTCAATGCCACTATAAACAACTGACAGCTCACATTAACTCAAATAATTTTTACAGTAAAGGCAAAGTATTGTATGGTCATGATACCAATTCTCAGCATCTTGTTTTTTAAACCATATTGTTTTCTACGATACGGGCACCTTTACTGTCAAGAGAATACAGCTACCACAAAGACTTAGCTCTCTTTTTCTTTGATTTAGATAACCTAGATTTTTACATCGTATTCGGATCGTTATTAATTAGCTATCCTATCCCTTAGCACACCACCAACCAGCAGTGATCGCATTGTTGTGTTCCACTGAGGGGATAAGGCCACCCGCGAAATTACTAGCATAGAGAGATTACATCTTAGTCCTCAGGGTTGGCAATGCAATTGGGGTCTTATGCTGGCAGTTTTAAGATTGTAAACTTGAGAATGAAATTGTCTTAGGGTTACAAATCCCACTCACCTCCAGGTGGCCAGTGTGCTCGTAAGGATCAGTGCAATAAAATAAACAGTCAGTAATTACACCGTTATTAAAAAAAAAAAAAAACTTAATTAATGGCTTTCACTCCTTACTTTTTAAGTGTATTGGGCTAATGTCGAGTTTTAGACAATCACCATGGATTTATTAGAGAAACAAGTCCATGGATATCACACGTGAGGACTAATTTGTTCGCTTAAAGAGTATTTAATCTTGGACTAAGCAGATGAACATGGGGTTAGCTCCACGCGCTTGTTTCTAGTCATCTTATTGACTCTTATTAAATTGACAGAAAAAACGTCTACGTATTTCTCTATATAAGTAAATTCATCCGTGACCCATACAACCATCCCAGAGCTTAGTTTGGGACTAGGTGAATTTATAAGAAATTGTCCCCTAATTATTTTTTTAAACAAATTGGTTATAAGCTGCTATCGAGAAAACCTAGTAGGTCCCAAATCAACCACGGCTCTGCACACATCGACTATCGATTGCCACCTGCGTGATTCGACCGGACGTTGAAAAGGGTGCTGTTGACACGCCGACGTACTGAGGTAACTAGCGAAAAAGGATGTAAGTCGACTTAGCTCGTTATACAAAAGGATATAAATCAAATAGTAGTCAACTAGACTTATACCCTTTTTCACTTGAACATCAGAAGACTTATGCCCATTTTCCCTAGTACCCCAATATACGTCTGTTACTCGACCATGCAAGGGTTAAGGGGAAACGGGAAATATTAGGTTTCTATACGTAATATGATCAGTGTTAAGTGTTATTGAATTCCTTTATTTTTATTATTTATCGATGGCGCAATCTGAGTAATGATTTTCTCGATAAAATACGAGTTTTTCAATTTGAATATCTTATATATGATCAGGTGAATTAAATTTTCTATCTTTTTTCCGCATTTATTTTTTATTTCATCATATCTTCAAAAATGGAAATTGTAAGTTATCTCTATTTAATGGTGATATATGAATATCCGGTATAACAGTACTTAACGAGGAAAGTTTCACCTCTGGTTCTGTGTAAGTAGGTAGGTTAGGTATGTACCTATAGTCACATAAGTTAATTCCTAGTCCGCTTTGGACTATGTCAAGTTGACATTGTAAATAAAATCATAAGATGTCCCTTACGTTTTGATTGATTACGTCACTTTGACATACACTCGGATTTTTATTCTCACAGAAAAAATGTAAACAAAGGTGTTGCCGTAAACGAAAAACATTTGCAGAATTCAAAATATTTTTACTTTCCACAATTATAAGAAATCGACTGTCTATAAAAAAACTATAATATATTGTAATTAAGATTAAAGAATTTAATCTGTTGATGGAAAACTTCATTTTGATATAAACTCTTTGTTGTGTTAATTTAAAACGTGAAAACCGTTTTTTTACGCAAAATTTATTTATTGCACTGGTATCATTGACTCGATACACCCGTGTTAACAAGTTGTCGGCTGCTTGAAAGATTTGAGACGTTACTTCACTCGCTTCGCTTCACCATTCGTGCTCCCGTCATAATCGCTTTCCAGTGACTCATTTATGCGATTTTAATTTCAATTATATCTCAAATTTATTTTTATATCACGGTTCGGGCGAAATGATAACTTAATATTATATTTCTTGCTGGCCCTAACTTTGAGATCCCCTGAAATGTCACTTTGACAGTGACGTAACTTTGTTTACATTTTTTCTGTGAGAATAAAAATCCGAGTGTAGTCCAAAGTGGACTAGGAATTAAATTCCTTGACAGCACTGTATCTTCAAAACAATTTGGTTTTGTTATAGGTAGTTATTCACTTTCCTTTAATACCCTAAATGAGATAAAATATTTTAACACCTACTAAAAATAGTTTTTTTTTTTTTGAAAATTCATAAAATATATTAGGTAGGTAGTTAAATTAACTATATTTATTAAATAGATACTAAGAATAAATAACCTTACTGTTTTGCAGATACGCTAAAAACAGCGATAAAATATTTTAAAACGATCCTATAATAAAAAATTATTGTTTCAATATGTGCCAAATTATTTTTACTTATTAAGATAATTATGTACTTCCATCATATCAATCGCAAAGATTTAAATATCAAGAAAATATCAATAACACGACTTCATTATCACGGCTCTTCGAATATCATACGAATGTTGGCGAAAATAACCTTTGTTTGCGGACGGGCCGATTGTCTTTCGGTCAGTTATTGCGGGTCCGGATTATAGACGATTGCCCAAAGGCCGAATTACGAGCTCTCGAACATGCCAAATTCCAGCCAGTGGGTAGAGCTGTATGAATCATATAGCGTCGGTGATACGGCAATTCTGCGCAACTAACAAATTGATGACAGAGCGAAATAAACATTACCATCTTAATAAAAAGGTGCATTTTGCTCCTTATTATAAATGTTACTTACGCGATTTTCAGTTTCACCGACGATAGGTGTCTATGTTTTTTTTAACTACTTACCTAGACCTTAATAGATTAATGCCCGGTTCCTATATTCAAGAAACGAATCGTTTTCCTTACGACTCGTTAAAGTTTGACACATTTTGTACGTAGCAAATGTCAAATTTTAACGAGACGTAAGGAAAACGATTCGTTTCTTGAATATAGGAACCGGGCATTAGACAGTTTATAATATGAAATCAGTATGCCTAAAAACTTATAATTATCAATCTCACATAAATTTACCTATAGTCGCGCTGTTCTAATAGGCTCGATCTGGCAGCTGTCAACTCAGTACAAAATATATGTTTCAGGCATGTTTCAGGTTAATAACAAACAATAGTTTGTAGTCCCAAACTAACCTCTAGGCTTGTACTTTGGGTACTTACCAACGATAAACTTACTTGCCTCCATAATATAGAAAATTACATACTTAAATACGTCTCATCATACAAATATCTGCCCTTACTGGTACCGGGCACGAAGTATTTGGGAGCACGTTTAATTTTATCTGTCTCACAATTGAACTTTTTAGGCATTAAGTATCAAAATTGCAACTGTCACATTTACCGGTCGTTCCTTTATTTTATTTCAGAACTCACGAAGGTAAAAACGTTTATGTTTGCGGAGTCATTCAGATTTACTCTGTTGAAGTGTTTCATAAGAGCTTGATTGAACTGAAAGAAATCGAGAGACGTTATGAATAAATGTAGACGTTAGTCCTGATATATTTTATTACGACAATCAACATACTACAAAAAAATTGAGTAGGTTTCATGTTTTGGTTTTACTATCTCTAGACGTTACTGCTTGGTTTTTTTTATGGCATAGATTAGACAAAAGAGCACACAGGCCACCTGATGGTAAGTGGAAATTGTGACCCATAGACATTCGCATTCACAAGACTGCAATGCAATCCTAAGACCGCAAATGCGTGGCCAACCCTGAGGTCTAAGGTGGAATGCCTCTAAGCTAGTCATTTCACCGGCTGTCTTATCCTAAAACTGGATCACAACAATGCGAACACTGCTGTTTGGCGGAAGGTTAATGGACAAGATGGTGGTAGCGATCCGGAAATACCCTGCACAAGGTCCTACCACCCGCATTTTTTTTTTTGGTATTTCTGATATTACGCCCTACGGTTTGCCATCAAAACTCCTGTTTTTTAATGACTTGTTTTAATAAACTTCAAATTCAACATAATTAAGACGAGCAATAAAGATAATTAAGACAATTCAATCTAAAAGTCAGAGAACAAGAGATAGTGTGGAGCTCCTACTTCTGGATGGTTTAGCCTATTGCCTACTTATTTTGGCTTAATATGGAAATTTGCGACTGGGAAAAATCCAAAATGGAAAATAAGCGACAAGAAAAAATTTAGAATTGGGAAAAATCATGAATGGGAAAAAACGCGAAAGGAAAAATTGCTACGTGCAATTATTGAGTTTGGGAAACAAATTGAGACATCTCCGGTATATTATAGTACCTGCAGCGCAGAGTGGTCCCCGGCGCAGCGCAGCGTGTGCGGCAGGTCGCAGGCGCACTCCGCGGCGGGCCGCGCGCTCAGCCCGGGGCAGCGCCACTCGGCGCCCGCGCTCGCGCCCAGCAGCGCAGCCGCGACCATTAACCACATCCTGCAACAACGATCATAATTATTTAGTATTAGTTAAGTCTCACTTTTAGGCTGGGTTTTATAAAGATCCGTTAGATCAAAGGGCATTGGGTAAATTTGTTTGAAGAATATTGTCATTTTTTATTTCAGCGGCCATGGATTATTTTAACACAGTTATTTAGAGGACCTCGAAATACACATAGATATATATAATTTATGGCGTTTAATAATATCGGAGCCGAGATATTTAACATTGAAATGTTCAGTTCTTGGTACTAAAAGTAAGCCTAGGTAAGAATATTAAATATCTCGGCTCCGATGCACTTAAGAGAATTACATTACGTAACAAAACATGTTTATTTTGAATAATTCTATCATAATTTAACTTTTACTAATGGCCGCTCACCTTGAAAATCCATTCATCACCTTGACTTTTACAAGTGACAACACTTTTACCCAAACCCATTTCGGTCAAGAATGACAATTTGATCTGACATAATTATTCACTAACGGATCTTTATAAAACTGGGCTTTAGTCGGGTAATAAGAAGCCCCTTCACTCTTGCTGTAGAATCTCATGGTTCTTATAGACGAAATATGAATTCGCTTATTGTTATTAAAGGCGGTGACATAAAGACGTCAGCAAACTTTCCCATAAAAAATCCAAGCCACTTTCCAAAAGCAAAATTGGTTCTTATTTTTTTATTAATATACACTATATTTTCCGTTTTTTTCTACTACACAGGATTGGCTTAGGAAGATATCTTCTAAAATGTAAAATTCTCGTGTCACAGTGATTGTAATAAATCTCCTCCGAAACGGCTTGACTGATTCTTATGAAATTTTGTGTGTATATTCTACTGAATAGGGTTTGAGAAAAGGAAGTAAATTATAATTATTTAATTTGTATGAAAAAAAATACACCCGAGCGGCGCCGGGCGCGGACAGTTAGTAAAATATAAAATTCTCGTGTCACAGAGTTGGTAACAAAACTACTCCGAAACGGCTTGACCGAGTCTTATAAAGTTTTGTGTATAGTCTGAGAATAAGGCGTAAAGTATATTTCATAAGATTTGTATGAAAACAAAATATTCCCGGGCGGCGCCGGGCGCAGACAGCTAGTTTTATCTAAATTTGTTATTCCAGCAAGAGTATTGCTCTATGCTGTTTATTCTGAAATGTTTCAACGGTTATCAATCTCGTCCATATTGCCTTGCCTAAAATGCGGTAACCCAATTTTAGCAAATTTCACGCTGAAACGCTATTTTCTGCTGAAATCATGATGTTTACAGAATATGCCTTTCTCTTGTTTCAATAAAGTAAAAGGTATCCGCCTAAAACACACCCAAATAGCCCTAAAATCATTTAAGCATCTCAACAACTGCTTCATCCTCTCAAATTCATCCAAATGAAACGCACACAACGCAACTGACCGCTCATAAAGCTGAGTTAGAAGTTTCCAGAAGCGTAATTTTATACAATAATCCTCTGAAGCAGGAGCGTTGCGTATAAAGGCCGCGTCGAGAGGCAATTCCCTCGTAATCTGTAGTACTTGTATAAGAATCGCCGCTGCAACGCGTGTGGTTACGACGTAATGGGGCATTTCCACTGAGCGACGGTCGCACCGCCGAAAGAGGACGGGGCCAAGGCAGGAGAGATTAGAAGGGCTGAATTTCTTGGCGGTAAAAACCGTATCGTCTTTGACCTGTTATCATACTGTCAACTTTTGGATAATTCTTATTTACTTGATAATAATGGCGGCCGAGTCAAAAACAATACCAAGTTTCAGATAAAATATATTGAAAGATAAGACTTTCCTGGATTGGAATTAGGCATATTTCAAAAGCTCACAATGTAGCCACTGCGTCTTAATCTAAGTGATCTTTAAATTGGCAGGATTTAACTTTGCATGCTTTCCAAGGTAGCCAAGGAAGATATTAGATAGTTATTTTGATTTAATTTCCTACAAGCACTGAATGAAGCAAAGATGTGTCAGTAGCAACTGACGATTTTCACATAAAAATATGGAGAAATATGTCACCATATTTTTCTTCTGCACATGGGTATTAACATTATAATGTAGATGAAAATATCAAATATGCAGTTGGATTTTGAGTCCCAAACACATTAGTATACTCAAGACTACAATTATTCCAAGACATTCATAAGACTGTAAATGCGTTGCCAACCGTGAGGACTAAGATAGAATACCTATTTTCTTGAAACTTCACTTGATTTCTTCGTGTGATCCCAACAAACTCTGCTCACCGTCCTACCACCAGTAAAAGGTTAACATAAAGCTTTTTTTCTTGTGAATTGAACCACACTTCACGCATTGGGAATAAGGGCGAGCTACAACACTATTGATAGTACTGGGTGATGGACGGACGTTGACTTGAAGGCGAGAAGTCCTCGCTGCCTGTAGAGGTACTATCTCGGTAGTCGCTCAGTGCGTCTCTTTTGTATTAGACTAGATAGATAGGGGTTTCCGAGCGACAAACAAGTCACTTATGCTAATTGCACTGGATTGAGACGTTGGATAACGTGAGGATGATAGTGTCATATATGTTATGAAATACGTAGTGTACTAGATGATCAAATAAAAGTTTAATTTATGTATGTATGTATGTAAACACTTTATTGTACAAACAAAAGATATAACAAGTATAAACAAAATATAACAGGGATGTACAAAGGCGTACTTATACCTTTAAGGGATCTATCTGTCCATCTATCAATGTTTTAGTTTTATATTTAAATTCTTGTCTCAAACTTAAACATACAACATTTAAGTATTTGTCAAAATTAAATACACTATGCAACACAACAGACAAAAAAGTAATGGGTCACTAGTTAGTACATGGACCAAATTATTTTAGGGTTCCGTATTTAAAAAACCCTATTACTTAAGACTCCGTCCTTCTGTCTGGGTTTATCTGTCTTTAAAAAGTATAGTAGACATCCGATACTAATCATGACATCATATGAGGTATTATGGCGGATAACAAAAACAAAAAGAGGTCGCACCAAAATAACACTTTTTATTTATCCGAGCAATTTTTCCAAAAACATTGCTTATTTAGGTACGAAACTTATAGTACCTAACAGTTCAGTTTGCGGAGAATAACGGACGCGATTGAAACGAACGGCACCTATAACTAGGATACAAACTCGTATTACACTAGATTTTTTTACGAACACTTTTTATTTTTAAGTTGGTTAACTAATCTGAATACACTCAAGAAATAACTTGCAATACGCTCACAACCTTTCAGTTTCACAACATATCCAAACCATATCCATAGGTACCAGTATAACAAACATGAGCAAACCGAAATATTTATCCCGAAAAGGCTTTAATTGATTGCAAACCCCAGTTCAATTTAAACCTTACATAAATGAACGAATAAACATTCCGCACTCGCTGGTTGGAAACATTTTCAAATTAAATCGACTTCATTACTTTAACATGTCGTCCATATAAATAACCAGCTGAGGTTACCCACGAATTTCTACGGCATTAAGTGTTTCAATTGTCACCTTTCGGTTAATGTGGCAAGCTGGCAACAAAGAGAGCCCCTTAGAAGTAATAAAATTATTTAATAACGCTGCTTTGCTCGTAAGGGCAGACAGAGTCAAATTTAAAATGAGCCCCGGCGTCACCCCTGCGTGGGACCTTAAGTGGGTTACAAAGGGGCTAAGAGAGATCAATTCTAATCGGTTAACGGCTTTCATATATCAAAAAGCGGTAGTGCGCTTGACACGGGCCGTGCGAAGTACACAGTTTTCCCACAAACAATGTTTAAGGGAGCGAGATTTCATTTGCAGTGTGATTTAGAATTATGAAAGCTTTGTAAAAACGCGCGGACTGTCCTTTGTGTAAAGGGCTACGCATTATTTTAATAAGGGCCGGGTTTCCTTTACCACTGATTGTGATTACGTACCCGAGGTTTTTCCCGAAAAGGTTACATTCAAAGTACTTAAATATCTTTTAATGAAAACCCTTTCTCGGTCTTGAGGTCGGGCTGCCAGCGTTTTCGCAATAAAATTCATAAAGGTTTTTTGGGAACTCGATGAAATAAATGAATGTTACTAGCGTGTTTTTTTTTTTACTTATCTGTAACTAGCGTTTTCCCATGACTTCATCCATGTGGGATTCGTTGAAAATTATTCATACAGAAACTGATATTTTCCGGGATTACAAAGTAACCTTTATTTTCAGTCTAGTGTCAGAAATTCGTGATTGAAAAACCAACTCCAATCATCCTATTATACTTCCACATTTATAATTATAAAATTGTAAAATTTGTACTAATATCAAAGTCGATAAATAAATGTAATCTACTAATATATAAGTACAGTAGTTTACTAAGTATGGTATGGGAACACCTGATTTATTTATTTTTTATTAGTAGGCAGCTTTTGCGGGGTCCGTCCGGATCGCTACCACCATCTTATCCATTAACCCACCGCCAAACCGCAGTATTCTCATTGTTGTGTTCCGGTTTGGGGATAAGACAGCCGGTGAAATTACTAGTATAGAAGCATTCCAACAACAATTCCATTGGCAACGCATTTGCAGACTTAGGATTGCATTGCAGTCTTGTGAATGCGAATGTCTATGGGTCACAGTTTCCACTTATCATCAGGTGGCATGTGTGCTCGATTGTCTTCTCTATGCCATAAAAAAAAAAACTTAAAGCTACAATCGCCGGAAAACATGCAAGTTAACGAGTAAGATAGTGGTAGTTTTACAGGTATACCCTGCATAAGGTCCGTCGAACGTCTAGGTGGAGGAAGCAGCATAATCCTAATGCTGAGCACGAAGCATTGCGCTGCTTCCTTTTTATTACCTACGAACTGTTAAAGAGTGGAATTAGTTTTCCTCCTCTGTATTTTCAAAGAGATTTCTGACGCCTTTACCCTAGTTGGTATAGGCATGTTTAGAAAGAAAAAGAAAGAAAGAAAATCATTTATTCGTGACATGCATAACAAAGAACAGATTAACAAATACAAGAAGAAAGTAGCCACGAAATGGTCCCAACTCAGCGTAATGCTGGCATTAAAGTCAGCGCTGGTTTGTTTTAGGGTGTTGGGATGCCCAGTATGGGCATACATTTTTGTGATGAGCGTAAGTATTTCGTCGGTGATACTGCAATACTGCATAACTAACAAATTACATTAGGTGCAAAATATTATACACCTTTGCAAAGTGCGTTTTGCAACTTATTGCGGTATGATCGACGATTTGCTTCTGAGTTTTGGATGTTTTCTACGTATTTGTGTAGGTATGAATTTATCTTTGTAAGTTTACCGTTGTCTAGTACACATTGTACAAGTATAGAGCTTAGTTTGAGACTAGGCTTAGGTTTATTTATTTGATATACAAAAGGTCTTAAAAAATACTGCAGGTTTGTGTAAAGTCGGTTCAAATAGCACATGAGAGTAAGTAAGACAGAAGTACAAACACGAATGTTTTATGCACTATCGCACTCTAACTCGGGTGTCTTGAAAACAAGCCAACAAAATGATAAAGCGAACGGGATTTTTATAACCCTTGACCTTATCGTCACTTTTGCACCAGGTGCAATAGAGATCATGCTTATTATGTATTTGTAAAGGGTCATTCCGCCGTAACACCCGAAACGGCTACTTTTTGTTAGTGATTCTCTCGCTATTCTCTTATACTTTTGATTATGCGTGTTAAGGAAAATAAATTATTATCCTATATGGATATGGTAGACCATTCACTAGTCATTTTCATAGTTTCTTATTAAAATATCGAAATAAACCTTGATAAAAAGTAACCGTTTCGGGTGTTACATTGGAATGACACTAAAGCTTTTATTATATGCCAGGTTTAATTATTATTATTTATTTACTTAATTACCTTGTGATATAAAGTTCGCCTTTGTACATTCCTTTTCTGTAAATGTTGTAGTCTAATTTCTGTGTTTTTGTATAAGAATTAATTTACATACATACATACATATAATGTAAGTAATCTTCTGCTAGAGTTACTTGCGAGTCTCGCGGCCCTTCTCTGCAATTATGAAGTGCTAGTAAAATCGCTTCAAATTTTCCGATGTGTAAAAGAGCCCTCATGTGGCCAATTTACCGAATACATAATTTTCTATTTTAGAAATGGCTCATCAGTTTTATATTAGAATTGAACCCTTTTATTTCCGAACCGTCTTCCCCTTATGCGCATTGCCACACTGCGTGCGCCGTAAGTGGGTAATTGTCAATTTGGGCCGTCGCGCGAACACTGCTGCAGTCGCACGCACAACGCGAACGCAACGCGCACCACCCGTATACGTTTAAGGTAAATATTATATTTTTAATAAATTATATATTTTATTGATCAAAGTGGCAACGGTTTTTGGGAAAAAAATTAAAGGAGAGCGTAGTTTTTAGGCAACGTTTACTTTCGTCGAAAATGAATAGTTAACCGAAATAGTTCTTGACATCTTTTCTTAAAGCAATCGTTTGTTTTATTCCAAAGTATGGAAATAAGATAAACGGTTCCTACGTTTTTTGGTTTAGGAATTTTAGGGCTACTTGCAGCATGAATTAAGGTCTGATTTTAAATCATTAATTCTGCTTAATAGTATAAAACTAACATACTTAAGTCAAGTTAATCAGCTACCTAATAATAATACTCAACTGCAACTTATATTACATTCATATATCGTACTTAACTTATTCACATTAAAATAAATCTCTAAGAATAAAATTTTGTTGCAAAAGTTTTCCAAAGACACAATTAAGCGAGCTGCTAGCGAGGTGCCAGGTTTTACCCATTCACGTCGCGTAAAGCAGGGTTGTAAAGGTGCCAGTGTTCATTGCTGCAGAACGTGTGCCCTGCAGGTAAATGTACCGTTTCCATTGTTACAAAAGTGGTACAATATTATAAATTAAGTTAAGTTTAAGTCTAGAAGATCACTCTAAATAAAAAGTAAAAAGCGTAATAAAAACTGGTCTCTTAATCAAGAGTCTATGGTATATTTTACATGTATATTAAATATTTTTGGTATATGCACAAACAACGATCACTTTGGCCGACGCTGTACAAACAAAAATTAAAAGAAAAATCGTTTAGGCGCTAGATTCGAGTTCCAGTAATTTCGAGCAAGTGTTACGATGGAAAACTTTTTATTATTGCTGTGAAATTATCGTGATTAACATTGAGATTAATCGACTTTTGCACCGATAAAAGCCGGTTAATTGCGAATCGAACTTGTGCACCGGGGGTCCGTACCGCCCGACTTGACCGGATTTCTTCAGGGTTTGCACTTTAATCACACCAAATTTTATGATCGTATGTTTGGTGGTCATTCCATGTCTTCACGTGGACGTCGTAAGAGGCGACTAATGGAAAGAAGGCTTGTAGTATTGTTAGGCGATGGGCTTGCAATGTGTCACTAATATACTCCGGTAAAAACATCTTAGCCTGATTTTACAAAATGTGGTTACACAATTAGTAACAAATTTTTAGACGTGTTGGTAATTCTGTAGATCGGCCTACCTACCCCATTCTGGGAATGAAGGAATGTATCTTAGGAAACCCGCCTTAAAACCCGGCTAATTATGACGATTTAAAGCGCATCTCTTTAAATTTAAACGAAAGGAAGTATGCTTAGTACGAGTAATACAGTCCCGTTTGAAACACTAAAATTCAGTAACGTCCGTAGCATATCACAATGTTGGTAAACAAAGTTACGAATCTTCAATCAAAACGAAATAACTAAAATATGAACGGTGAAGAATCACACGTACAAACCGAACATAAACAGCGGACTGGCAGAAAAGTTTATATTCGTTAGTGCTAACTAGAATGCACCCGGATGCTAGCAAGTTTGCCAGAGAGGATGCCGTCGGCATTTGTTTTGAAAATCCTGCATAATTTTGAAAGTCTCGAGGCGAATCGTGTGCCATCCTTCTCTAACGAATTGTACAAGAAAGCAACGGATACGGTCTTGCAAGTAAGTTCTGAATTATTTTGGAACGGTGCATAAGTTTTCAAATATTTTGAGGGTAGATAAGAGTACGGGAGTGCGAGTAGCTGTTATATGCAAGTTAGGAGTTGTGAGCGGGAGCGAAAATGCAACTCAGGGAATTTATTTTATAGGTATGTTATTGTTAACCAGAACTGCGGTTGGAGGAAGGAAGGAGGGTATAAACTATCCCGATCTTTCATCTCACGAAAAAGTTTTACATAAAATTAAACTTGTCGTAAAGTAATAAATACACGATCACAATAATTAAAAAACATTGTTTGTCTAAAGGATTGTAATATCTCACTGTGCTTGGGTACAAAAAGAACTATAATACATAAAGGTACATAAAAAATTAAGTTATAACTTGAACATAACTAGTCGGGTATTAATTATTGCAACTCGAGAAATGTAGTCGAACATTTACAGCTTTTAGCTCTTTAATAAAGAAATTGTTCTTTAAGTATGAATACAATTTATCTTTAGATCTTTAACTTGTACTCTGTATTATTTAAGATGTACGTGTATAAAATTTAAACGAGTAAACTATTTTAGTTTCATCATTATTTCTCCTTGTAGGTTTTGATGAGAGTCACCTAAATAGCTAGCACTAGGGTTCCCCTATGGAATGCCAAATTGTCATTTGTCCTAATGCATCGTTTGTCCGAATGTTCATTTATCCTAAAGCCATTTCTGCTTGAATTTTAAAACTTTTTACTGTTGTTTTAATACAACGCTAACCTGACCAAACCGCAAATATCATTGGAAAACTTTAAAAGTTGCCTCACTCAGCTGAATAACAGTTTAGGGCAAATGAAAATTCAGACAAATGACGTGCTCGGACAAACGTTGTTAGGGATTCTGAGGCACACACTAGCACCAGTTGTCCTCGACTTGCTTCTCGCTCTTTATCATCCTTTATCAAGTCCGTGACGATAAGAACTCACAGGTATTGATAGAAAGTACTTATTGGGTACACGGAAAGAACATGACGTCTAGAACGTGTTAATCTCAAACTCTACATTTTTCATTAAAATATATTTTTAAGTAACTAGACATGGTTTTTCCATATCACTTGTATAATTGCAACGAGTCGAGTTCGCACCCCCGCAGTCACCATGTATCAATGAGCATTTCTAACTTAAGTGCATTACCCGATGTTTTGTCATGAAAACATCGTGAGGAAACCTGCACATTCGAACAGCTGAGTGTGTAAAAGGGTAATTGCACACAAGATCCTAAAGGGTTTTAATAAGGGTAATTTTCTATTCCGTGTGGTTGCCGGGTTAGAATAGTGCCACTTCATATCTTCCCGTGGATGTCGTAAGAGACGGCTAAGGGAATAAAGGCGGACAGTACTGTTAGGCGATGGGCTTGCAACCTGTCACTAATACACTGGTAAACATCTTAGCCTAAGTGTGCAAAATGTGGTTACAGAATTATCAACAAGTTTTTAGAGTTGTTGGTAATTCTGTAGCTCTGCCAACCCCACTCTGGGAATTAAGGCGTGAGTTTATGTATGTATGTATGTATCCTAAAGGGTCGATGTGTATCCGAAAGGGCCCAACGTAAGATAAGATAAGATAATTGAAACGACTTAAAAAGTTTTTTGACTTGAGAAAGTATTAGCACAAAGAGAATCTTATTTTTAGCTACTGGATGTGGGCAGCGTTGGATTGATCACTGTGACGATCGTTCTGTCGCTCTGCAGGCCTATTTATGATCGTGTTTTCGTGGATAAAGCATCTGTCACTTTCTGACCAGTATATAAGTGTGAGAGTGACGGAAGTTTTATCCATCGCGATAATGCAGGCCCTGGTAAATTTAAAACAGTAAAATCCCCATTATAAACATCCAAAAGTATCCCAAAATTCGAGTTTGTAAACAACCAGTATCTATAAGCAAGCAACCAAACTAGTTGAAATTCCTGAATATACCTCTTGAGTCATGCGTATCAAAGTACTGTTTAGCTAAGATAATATGTACTGAATCCTTATATTTAATCTAGTTTTAATTTAATTGAAAGGTATAGTAGTTTTCGCGTTATTGCACCAGTAAAATAATAGCTAAAAAGCTCCCAAAGGTAACCGCTGACGACCGAGTAATCCCCCGCGTTCGCAAATGAAGCATTCTTTAATACTTTCATGCAACCGGCTATAGTTGCGTTTAAAATTATAATATTATGAATGACTTGAACTACCATTGATATTCAGAACGAATTCATTCTTGATATATTTGACTTTTACTGTGCTAATGTAGTATAATGCGGCAACGGTCTTTGTGAAAGAAACTGCACCATCGTCTATTTTAATTTCATAAAACGTACATCTTGTTTTATCACGGCATTATTAGAAAACTGAATAATGAACAGCATTTGGAAACGGTATAGTAAAAATATTTAACCCTAAGACATTGTTAATTCACATGTGAATGAATTTTATGACATGTATTCACATAATCAGTTACAATGTATTACATATAATTAGCAATTTTAGTACAGATCAATCTACCTGTTCTGATGACAATGTAACTTTTATACAAGCGTTAAGTTTTTTCGTTATACCGTTGGGTAAAAGTGAACATTGTTTTTTTTTCCATATCCAAACACGCCGAGGCTACAACCGAATAGCCTACTAACAAGCTCGTGTTCGGAAGTATTTTATAACAAGGCGGAAATCTCACATAAAAATTGCATGCAATCTTTAATTATTACTTATACTTTTGTTTGCCCAACGTCAGTTGTGGTTTCAATGCAGCAATTCAAAAAAAAAATGTTCCTATGGAATCCCTAATTGTCATTTGTCATAATGCATCGTTTGTCCGAATTTTCATTTATCATAAAGCCATTTCTGGCTGAATTAAAAAAAAAATAGTGTTAATTATAATACAACCCTAACTTAACCTAACCGCAGGTATTTTCCAGAACTTAAAAAGTTGTCTCACTCAGTATAAAACCAGGACAAATGATAATTCGGACAAACGATGCGTTAGGACTAACGCTATTAGGGATTCCAAGGAACATACAATAATGAACGTTATAAAATTTATAATCGAGCCTAAATATTGCTTTTGAACAAAACTTCAAGAAAAAGTAGACTAAATTGTTTGAAAGTAAAGCCAATGCCCACATATTCTCTAACTTAAAAGACGTGTGTTAATAACTCTGAAAACTCACTCAGAACTCACAACTCTTGAGCAAGTAGTGCCACCGTCTGCTTATTAAATCTCAAGAAAAACTTCCCAGCGCCGGTAGCGTCTCGCTTGTTTTTTTAACTACGGCTAGAAGCTATTTATTTATAGGAACGGGGAAACAAAGAGCATTGCGAAAAATGCGCTTTTTGAACGTTTTGTGCAGTATTTGTTAGTTTAACTTGAAATAATATCTCCCATTTTGTTAAGAAATTTCTTTGAAATTCATGATTTTGTGGCTAGTTACGAGACCGCAGAAACAAAATTAAGCTTTTTTTAAATTACTTGGGGACCTATTACGAAGTCAAAAATGCCTATTTAACCTATGGGGAATATTCATGACCTTTTTTCACAGTTTCAATAAAAGCTGATTCATGTAACATACAGTTGAAAAAAAAATTTTTGAAGAGCTAAATAAACAACTAAGGTTTAAGCCAACAAAGATTTCTTCCTATCTGTTTGTAGCAAAACCGAATTTTATATGGAGTTTATCTGGCCGACCTGGGGGGTTACTATGACATAACTATGCAGTTAATTTTACGGCGAGTGTCAAGGACAGAGCTATAGCAGGTATATACTTCTGTCCTTTTCTCTCAGCGTAAACTCAACCGCATAGTTATGCCATAATTTACCTCCCTGTTACAATGACGTCACAGTGCACATAGGATCTCTCTGTCTTATTACCAGTGATCGTTATCAACGTCCTGTAATGGTAGCAAAGTATGGTTGACAAAAAAAACAAATAACGAAGTATATTAAACATTATATATTTTACAAATTATGAGATTTATATACATATTTATAACAATAAATCCAAATTATAGTGAATAAATGACTAAAATTTGTTCAACAGATTTGGCTGTCAGTCGTTCACGTCGATTGGAAAAAATCCATTTTAAATAGCTAAATGACCTTTCTACGTTAACAGAAGACACAGGAAGGAAATTTAAGTCTTTAAAATATTGCACACTATTTTTATTCACACCTTCCGGCATATCCACCTCTTTACCTTCAATCAGCTGCTGCACAACGCTTACAGTACTGTAACCCGGGTTTTTCTTTAGGACATATTTTAGTTTAAAATAAACTTCCTTGCCCTTGGGATGTAATCTCAACTTTGCCATTTTTTTTATCAAGTCCGAGATAATTTTTAATAAACTTTTCAGTTCTAGATTTGGATTTGTACCGTAAGGATTTATATCTAGAAGTGTAATCTTTAGAAGGTAAGTATTTATTTTATGGTTAAGATCAAAAGTAAACAACCAAATGTGTTTGTTTTTTCTGCCAACCATACCCTTTGCTACCAAAAGTGGACGTTGATAACGATCACTACTTATTACTCTTATTAGCAGTTTAAAATGGTTGTATCATCCGTATTTCTTGACCAATATTTTTTTTTTTCTCTTTATTAAAGAGCTTGATCATAACATGATCTTAATTTTAATTTTACTTTTGGTGATATCTCTTACGGTATTTGGATATTCTGTTGAGAAAAGCGATTTAAAAAATCCATGCATTTTCCCCATTATACCTAACAATCAACAGATTGAGGGAAATCTATATTTGAATGCCACAAGCGTAGGGAAGGTTGACAGGGACCTAATGATCAGCGGTGAAGACGACAAAGCAATGCTCAGACTTTAAGATGGAATAACAAGTAAATATTTACATGGTATTCCAACCACCGAATGGTCTACCGAATGCATCCAGAACGATGGGCCAACGTTGCCACCGAATGGACCCCACAAGATGGCCACCGGAGAAGAGGCACACCAAAAAGGAGATGGTGGGATGACTTAGATGCGTTTCAAAGCGAATGCCGGGAGCATGCACTCAATCGGGATGAATGGTGGAAAAGAGGGGAGGCCTTTGCCCAGCAGTGGGACTCCCAAATAGGCTAATAAATAAAAAAAAAACCATCTTATCCCTATGCCTAGATACAACAGTCTGAACACTGTTGCTTGAGGTTAGCGGGTAAGATTACGGTACTTGGATCTCGATGGATTTCGCATGAGGTAATTACCACTGTGTAATAACTGAACGTTATTCATTATTCTACGGTCGTAATTACTCTGTAGACAACCATTTTACCAACAAATAAAATACGAACCTCCATTCTCTTAAAACTAGTTTAAAATTGCAGTCGACAGTAGCGTTAAAAGGTTGAATTACTCTAAGAATACAAGCGTACAAAGACGTATTTAACTTAATACTGTTGAGCTTAGTACCTATTAATACTGAAACAAAGATGAAATTTATTAAACGGAGATGCAATTCGTTAACTATAGCAAAATAATGCAGTAAACGAGTGCATTCGCATATTGTTACAAAGACGCGGGTGCCGATAATTATTCCAATTATTTTCTCGCTTCGGGTAAACAAGCTTTATCTTAGAAATTTCATTTTGTTTCAAAGAACCTCCAGTTACGCGGGGCCCTCCCAACTCGACCGCAAATTGTTTGTCGAAATAACATTGTCGCTTCGTGACGGCTAGTCTCGTTAAATAGAGAAGTAGAACACTTTAACTTGCGATTTATCTTGAGTGATTTATCCCCATTACTATTTTATCACTAGGGTGACGGCACCAATGATGGACACTTTCAGCTGACAGGCACGAGTAATAGACATTTCACTCTTAATCTAAACTTCATACGGTCCTAAATTGATTGTTGCAAAACAAATTAATAACTTTTATCTTCTGTCAAATAAGAATCAATCATCCATCATTAGTCCTTGTCCATTACTGGTTCCGTCACCCTAGTTTGATTCCTATTATAACGCTGCCGCTTGTACTTACCCGGTGCCTTTTTAAGTATGCTTTTGCTCACCAGACAACGACCGTTCTTTTTAAACGAATCAATAAAAGGAAGACGTTCTATATAGGTAGTCGGCTGTTTGTATGTTTTTTTAAAAAATATTTTCCAATTTTTTCGTCACTGGATTATCCACAAAATGTAATATTTGTCATTATACCAATTAAAATGGAAAAAAAGTGGTTTTTGATTGTTGTTAAGGTCAACATCAAAAAATAATAAGTACGAATATCATTTCATAAGGATCCATTTTTTTTGAATAAACACATTCGACCTATACATAACTATACATGACTTCTAAATGCGCGCTGTCAAGCAGATCGCTATCAAATTCTTAAGGTTTTTGTACGTTTAATTATCTAAAACAGGCGTTGAAGGTTTTTGCATTCTGTACAATATTGCCATAAACGTAGATAAATAAGAAGTGTAACAAATCAGTTATTAAACAACGATAACGTATCAAGTTGGGTAGGGTTGGGTGCAGCCCGCCCCTCGTCTGGGGCTTATTATTCTCATGCAATTCTACATCTTGCATTTTGCTGAGTCGTCGACACAATGCCGCCCTCTCTGATGGATAATTTAAACTAACAAGTCAAGCAATACGCGATCGCGAAGAACGATTGTGCGCACTTTGACTTCTGTAACTACAGTTGAAGATGTTTCATACAAAATTCAAATAACTATTGTTGTATTTATTGCGTTAAATTGTGTAAGTACTCTGATAATAAAGATAGATGGATAGATAGATAGATAAAACTTTTATATGATGCTTCATTCACACACATTCAATTGGGATTGTTCATATTTTTACAATTACTCCAATTTGAAAACCATTTTGAGAAATAGGGTTTTAAAGCCGTTCTGCATTATTAAGTTTTCAAAATATTTATCTATTTTGGATATTTCGACAAGAGTATAATTTAACCTTTGTTTGACTTTCGTTTTCGGCTTGAAGCCCTCCTAGGTGTACCTTACGGGTTAGGCGAATACAGCTTGAAATAGTATGTTTTAATACAGTATTACAATCACTATTTTGCATTGGATATCATTTATTTGTTGTAATTTATAATTATTAGACAATGCCATCCCAAATTTAAAATTATCATGTCGAATCCATAAAATGTCTGCTTAGTTAATAAAGATATTAAAACAAAACTATTGGGTCAAATACAAAATTAATGAAATTGGTATCTTAAAATTTCCTATTCTTTCGAATGAGAAAGTAAAAACCGTGAGTTATTTTTTTTGGTCAATCCCAATTGTCATATTTAATGGAAAAGAACAATATCAAACTAACTTACAAACTAGGTAGAATATCAAACGCATGTGTGCGTCGCAGCAGTATCTACGTAGCAGATATCGCACATACAATCTGTATCGTTTCCTAAAAACATGGTCGAACTAAAACAACTTTTTTTTCGATATTTATTTTGCGAGGGAACAAAAAACGAAAAAAACAGGAATATAGGTAGAAACAGAACGTTTTTGATTTAAAATTCAAATACAAGCTCGGCTGATATTTTTAACGCTTCATGCGTAGAACGCTACGCGGTAGTCTCTACGAAGCGGCGTAGCAGCATTAAAACCCCGACCTGAAAAAAGTGCTACGCAGATGACAGTTTGATGGTGTCTACTTAATTTTTAAATACAATAAAATAAAAATCAGTGGTGCAAGGTGTGACAATCCATTTAGTTTTTAGGAGATGTAGTTGCTTTGACAAACTTGCTCCAAGTAGGTAGGTAGGTAGGTATATTTTCTGTTAATTTCTGTATTATGATAAAGATGTATAATTTCGATCACTTCACTTTTCTAGTAATAAATACAGCACCTAAATGCAAACAGTAAGTACAAATGATCAAACATACAAAAAAAAACACAATGTTTAACTTACTACGAACAAAAACACAACCAAACTAATAAAGATGCTAAGGAACCCACTGAAATGGATCACCACTCAGCATAAAGTTGCAGAAATGGTAGGTACAGTCAACCAATTAGATTCCTAGGCCACTATGGACTTTGTCAACGTGACGTTGTAAACCAAATCATAGGGAGTCTCTTACGTTTTGGTTGACAACGTCACTTTAACATAGTCCAAAGTGGCAAGTTGACTTTACGGGAACGTTGATATTCTGCGGTGACTGGTGTGTGGCTTTTGCACCTTATTTCAATAGAATAAGGTGCATAGGTGTTTACATAGCTTTGTACTCGACTGCACTTTCAACTGTTAATAAATAAACAATAGAAAGCGAGTAGCATAAAACTGATCTTGAAATATTTCTGTAGGAAAGGTAAATAAAATAAACAAATCGACGTATCATGGCCAAAAAGGAAAACGATTTCTTTAAAAAAAAATGCCATATAAATATTACTAGTATTTGCGCCAAGATAAAAGTATTAAATATCATTTACAACGAGACTCAAAAAAGTACTTCTCCCCAAACAAACTTTGAATTGCATCAAGCTCGGAAGTTTGCTGCATTCGGCGGCTGAGCCATCCTGCAGCTTATTTGAATACTTGATTGTGCATTCAGTTGAAGAAATTGTAAAATAATAGTACTTCAGTTTCAAAAGTAACGAAGCTAGATATCTTTTAACACAACGAGTAGAGTACATTTTCGATGTTGTTTGTGATAATTGAAACTGAGGGTTTTGATATCATGTTATGTCATTTTACTCCCTTCCATTTTGAGGCAAAGCAAAGTTAAAACAGGCTGGCTATCTATGGAGCGACCACAGAGGGTGGTGGTGGTCTATTACGTAACTCGGATGCTCGTTTGTCTTCATCTCTTATTTAAAAAGAAACATAGCTTTATGGAAATAGCCATAGCCCGTATCGTAGTTAAGGAAATAACTGTTCCGTTTTATATAATTTTATCTCATTTCTAAACTTCCCGATATTTCATTAAAATCTTGATCCAAAACGTTTGTAAATTTAGGAATGACTTATTGAAAGTAGTAATATATAAATAAATCTGTAATAAAATATATCGTTTTAGTATTAGGTTTTGGGAGTTTAGTATTAAAAAACTTTTTGGTTATAAGGTGTGAATTCAAGTCATCATCATATAAATAATTTCTTGGTCGTCAATACAAGCCTAGAGCCTAGTTTCAAACGAGGTCAATTCTGCGCTCTTTAGCCAATAATCAGTATGTTAAATTCAATAAACAAAGCAGTTTTAATTCTTTTCTGTTAGAAATAATGTTGATATTGCACAGGAGATTAATCTGAGATACTTCCTTTGGGTTAGGGGTGCAGAATTTAGACGAGAGTTTCTTTTGAGATGTATTAATTTGCGGATCCCTTTGACTGCCATACTTATCGTTGGTCATAATTCATAATGTATTGTTATTTTTTTTTTTTTTTGTCATAACTTCTTTCAGGCTGAAGTTACAGTTTTTAATAAACGGTTATCGTGTAGATTAGTTAGGTTAGGTTAGGTTAGTTTTATAAAAATCCTGAAAAAATAACCGTGTCCTGAGAAAAATGCATTATGACTTGCGAAAATTATGACTTAACACACATTATGACTAAAAATAATTATGGCAGTCAATAGAGACCCATTAATTTGTATTGTGTTCCATTGTCCCAGATGCCCCGCCTGTGCGTCCTCCTGCTGCTGGCGGCGCTGGCTGCGTCTGCGCAGGCGCACGCGCGCACCTTCACTCGCTGCCAGTTATCGCGCGAGCTACTGCGGTACAACTTCCCGCGCAGCCTCATCGCGCACTGTAAGTTGCTTGTTTAATGCCACCGACGAAAAAATAGCCAAACGTCTGATCTGGGGGGTTATTATGACATATCTGTGCCATTCATTTTACGCTGAGAGAAAAGGACAGAGTTATGTAACTGCTATAGCTGCATCCCTTACACTCACCGTAAAATGAGCTGCATAGCTATGTCATAATAACCCCCCTGTCCTTTTCTCTCAGCGTAAACAGAATTGCATAACTATGTCATAATAACCCCCCTGGTGGGAAGTGGTGGTTCTATAGCTAGCTATACATATAACTGCTATTAGCTCTGTCCTTTACGCTCGCCGTAAAATGAACTGTATAGCTATGTCATAATAACATCCTTGATCTGTTCTTATTCTTACTCATTTTAAAAATTCAAAAGTATGTTTGTTTCCTTTTCCTTCGTATCAATCGATCGACAGTAAATTTGGTACAATAGAACCCAAAAAACCTGTACAGTTCCCGCGGAAACAGCGATAAATGACTTCTACGCGAACTTACTCGCAGGCAAAAGTATGTATGTATGTATGTATGTAAACGCTTTATTGTACAAACAAAAGTGATAACAATTATAAAATAGACAAAAATATAACGGGAAAGTTAGTTTGAAATACTCTTTTTAATTTTCTGTCTAGTGCCATTGAGCAGACAGGCTGTTTGTTTAAAATTGCATTAATAATCAGATTTGTCCTAATATACGACAAACAATGATTCACTTTCTTATGCGGACTCGGTACCACATTTTTATTAAGCTTCAATACTTCTCATATTAATAAACACTACAAACAACACGATCTACAAGAGTCATAATTATTAATAGGATGTATATGCGCAAATCAAAATCCATAGTGTAAAATGTCATTAGTACGAGTAAGTGACAATGTCAGTATTCGAACACAACGTAATTCACACCAATGAAACATGCATTAGCGTTGGCAACTTGCATTAATAGGAACAGCGACGGCCCCAGACGCCCTCCCTGGGGCACCGCCTCGGAAATGCACTGAGACGCGCTAAGGAGCCCATTTACACGTCCCGTGTTGAACTTGCTGACAAAACAAACTGACTTTGAGTCGAACAGCGAACAAACAAATAGTTACATACTTAGCTATTAAATTAATTATAAGAGAGTTGGGGTCTTCGGGTGTACATCAAACGCTTGACTAGGAACCAAACTGACGTACACTCACGCTTAAGTAAAATTAAATAGCTGTTGCGGTTTTATTTTTTTATACACGCATACGCCATAGCTCTCCACGACAAGCTGCGCAATTTCTGCGCGGATTTGAACATTTGGTAGTTTGATATAATATGTAAATCATCCGGGTCAACGTTTGTCATTAATAGTGTTACGTCCAGAAATGTATAACACGTCAAATTTCTACACATTCAAACTCCTTAATATTACATCGGCTGTCTCCTCTTTTGTGAATTTATTTAAAAAAAAAACTGTTGGTTTGCGTGGAAATAAATACGAATTTATGAATAGGAGAAAGCTCAAAGATGGCACGATTGATATACCAAGAAATTGTTTTGTTAGGAAGAGCGCCTTGTATTTGTACAATTACATACTTTGTGCGAAAACCTACTTCTTCAGGAAAAACAGTGGTTCCAGACGTTTTTATGTTGAATAAATAGTTGAAGAGATATATGCTCTATCAATAATTGATAGAGCATCATACTTTTCCTACTACAGGTACACTTGCCCCACAAGTATAACGTTAAACTACACCTCTCAAATATTACTTGTAGAAAATACAGTAAGGTTCAGTTTTTTTTTCCTGCTCGAGGTTTTATGAGTGTCTTTACTAATAATTTAAGCACAAACTATTATGTTACTAACTACTATTATTAAACATTTGTGGTAAGCAGTAAGTCGAGAGTGACTAAGCTTTAATCAATGAACCAACCCACGTGGTAAACTAAAATTATAATCTGCTCGCGAGTCCATTGTTTTCCAACCTAATGCTTAATTAATAGAGCTTCAAATGAACTAGCATCACTGACTTTTGACTCGGAAGTTGATAAGCCTGCAGATTTTATGCAGCTTTGCAGCAGCCATGTTAGTTAATCCTTGGATTATGAAATTTGCGTTCTAAAGTACACGTTAGGAACGCGTTATCGAGCAATACAAACTGTTAAAAGTGTTTTTGAATAAAGATACATTTTAGCTTCAACTGCAATGGTTTCTAATAAGAGAAGAAAAAGTTGAAGTTTTTTTTTTCGTAGACGCTTTTTTTTCATAAATTGTGAAATCTAAAATACCTACTAAAAGTGTGGAATAAAGGTACCTACCGTAGCGTTACTTTTCTGTTCTTCATCAGTTTTCACTCTAAAGAGGAAATAAGCAGAGTTAGGTTAGATTAGATTACAAGGCATCTAATGTGTTAAATGAACCAAAACCGTACTAGAAAAAGACACGGGCAGTCAAGCTACTTTTCAATAAATAAACCTTTATTAAACCTCATATAAACCTAATCTCTTGAACACATAACCAGTTTCTATCAGATTCCGAATACGAACCATAACTTCTCAATTCCTCTATCATGTTAAGCCATAGTTAATGATTGTAGCTAACCTCCGCTGACACAACTATCGCGCAAGTTCGCTCCGGGTCTATTATGTTACTTCGAGAGTCGAGCACTGACGAGCTGGGACACTTCGAATCAGCTAACGATATTGTACTTTGGAATAGTCCTTAGTTGCAAGTTGGTATGCTGGCATAGATTCATAGCCTGTGGGAAATTACCTCAAATCTAGGCATTACTAAATCAAACCTAAGGTCTACCTACCTATGTACTACCTTTTTCGTAAGTTGCAATGGAAAAGACTGATAATTTTCCCGAATATGGCTTTTTTAATAGAGAACTTATCCCTACCCTGAAGAGTCCCTATGGGTTGCTTTTAGAACCTATCGAAATGTTTGTTTCATATCTATACTAATATTATAAAGCTGACGAGTTTGTTTGTATGTTTGTTTGCTTGAACGCGCTTATCTCAGGAACTAATGGCTCGATTTGAAAAATTATTTCAGTGTTAGATTGCTCATTTATCGAGGAACGCTATAGGCTATATATCATACTCACATAAACCGAAGCGAAGCGAGGGCGGGTTGCTTGTCAATCATAAGCTTGGATTAACGATTTAAGACGGCTAAGGAATGAATGGGTAAATGCAACTTTTGTTAGTTTTTGTATGATTATTTGGTTGACTGGTAGAGAATGCCATTAGGCATTAAGTTCGCATTTTTTTTGTGCAGTAAAGATTAAATATATAAATAAAAGTATAACACCGCATATGCATTCTTAGGATTGCAGCAGTTTTGGGAATTCAAATGTGTATGGGTCTTAGATCCCACTCACCATCATGTGGCCTGCGTTTTCGATGGTCTTCTCATCGCTGTTTAAACCTTTACCCCCTTATTCATAAAAGCACTATAAATCAATTTTAGTTAAAGTATACTTTGGCACATTTTGTCAAATACAAAAAATATTATCATAATCTCAAACAGATACAAAGCAGCTTTAAGACCACTTTAACTATTCCAGGTATATGAATAAGATAATTAATATCTCGTAAGGTTTAAAAACGGTATGATTATCATTCTCTAATTGCTAATCCTCTTGCTACTTTATTTCCGTAACCAAAGCCACTAAATTTCAACAAAGATTATATTACACCTAAATGTGTCTCAGTGTGACTTTAATTTATGTAAACTCAGTGTAAGTGTCTGCGAGAGCACGGTAAGCCCTAACGCTAGAGCGAGATGTCAGGGTGTCAGACGAGACCTCGGTGGCGCCTGCCACACTTGCTGACTAGACTAAGATTTAGTTTGAATTTTGAATGGGGTATAGGGACGGGAGAAATTGAGCTTGAATTGTAGATCGTTTTAACGCAAAAATACATCAAATATAGACTTATACAATCTAAAAGTTGAAATGGCGCAGTAAAAGTTATCGAAAGTGAGTGGACGGGTCGGAAGGGGCCGCCCTAGGCGTACTTTTTCGAGTCTAATCGGAGAAATACTGGAAAAGGGCCGAATCTTAAGTACCCGAAACCAACGTGCGTGCATGACTCGATGTATGAATGTGAAAGAAGCGAAAGAAATTTGTCAAGATTTCGTAGCAAGTGGAAAGAAGTGGTCTCTGCCTACCCCTCTGGGAAACAGGCGTGATTTAATGTATGTAATGTAAAGTTACGCAAGGAGAAGATAAATGAACAAACAGGGCGTCTGATGTAGGTGGGCTGTGAGATGTACGGACCATTAGGCTTATAGAATCTTGAGACTTCTAAAGGGATGCTAACATTACACTAAGGACTAAGTTTGGATGCCTATGCCTCTGTGCTAGTCATTTCACCGGCGTCTCACGCTTAAACTGGAAGACAATAGTACAAACACTACCCTGCGTAGTAGCAGGATGCCCGTATGGACTCTGCCAAAGGTTCGTACCACCTGGAAATTATCATGATTATGTATTTTCTTCCTTATTTAACGCTAACGTAGTAAAAGTAAGGCTAATATACATCATTTTCAACATTTTAAAAAGTGTTAAGATGGTATGTGGTGATGGTACTTTGTGGCATATTTGGTAATCTTGTTGGCGTTGTTTGATATGCGCCGAGGTACAAAAGTGTGTATCTACTTTTGATGTTAACTGTATCAGCACTTCAAACAAATACGAAACAAAAGATATAACAACACTGGCTGGATACAATGGATACGAGAGCACTCAACACAACAACTTCAAAACGAAGCAGCGGCGGCCGCAATCAATATCGTAAAACGGCGTAAACGTCCTCTTTTGATTTGTCTCGCGGCCGCATTCATTAGAATAATTTAGGATTAGAACACGACTGCGGCTTTGTACTGTATCAATTAACTCAGTTAACAATTTTAAACTTAAATGAAAGGGATCTCGAAATGTTTTGTCAACTGAATGTCCCCTTTTTATGCAAATAGGAGATCTCAGAGTTTCGCGCGAATGCCTATTGAGGTCGGCGATTCCAACGCGGTCGCCTTAATATTATTATTTGAATTAAGAATTCGGAAGTCACAGAATTTAATTTGACTAAACAAGTGGTCGTTTTGTTTTTTATTTTATATAATTGTTATTGTTATACTGTTTCTTGGTTGCCAGATGCATTTTTGGGACGGTTTATTAATTTGGACTAATGTTACAATGTTTTTCCTCTTTCTGAGCAAGCAGGGAAATAAGTGCACTTATTAATTCAGCAATCACTGTAAAGTTAGTTTATATTTAAACGAGTTTGGATAAAATATGACCTAAGCCGGGTACTAGCGAACTGTAACCGTAGCAGTTACAGTAACGAGCTCGTAGTGGAGAACAGGGGGGTTATTATGACATAGCTATGCAGTTCATTTTACGGCGAGCGTAAGGGACAGAGCTATACCAGTTATATAGCTCTGTCCTTTTCTCTCACCGTAAAATGAATTGCACAGATACGTCATAATAACCCCACACAGGCTCGCGAGGCGCGTACACATCACGATTGTACGTGCAACAGTTACAGGTTACAGCTCGCTAGTGAGTACCCGGCTTAAGAATCAAATCATTGTTTTCCTAAGGATATATATCACTATTAGTTACCTACATGTAACTAACAAGTTTTTTTTTCAATTCTTGATAAAGCATGAGAAATCACAAATACCTTATTTTTAAAACATTTAGATTCAAAAATCTTTGTTTTGTGCAGGGGTGTGTGTGATCGAGCACGCGAGCGGCCGCACCACGGAGAAGCTGACCAACCACAACAACGCCTACACCAGCTATGGACTGTTCCAAGTAAGTCGTCGATGTACGCAAAAAGCATAGAAAAGAAATAGTACATTGTGCATCAAGGGCGGTAAGAAGAGGATTGCTAACGAGAGACTATTAGAAGCCCGACGCCGAAGGCGGAGGGTTTTTAATGACTCGAGTTTGCAATCTCCTTACTGCCCATGATACACACAATGATTTTCATCACATTAGCGAGGAAATAAAAAACAAATAGAAAAAAAAACCTTTTCTTTAGATTTCGCTGGCAGCAAATCATTGTTGAGTAGTTGAGCCGCATTTAACAAATCAGATGGTGTTGATGTCACTACAGATTCTTCCGATGAGGAAGTCATATTTAGTTTGTTTTTTTCGTACCTTTAAACAAAATACGCTTCGGAAACAACAATCAAACAAAATAAAACGAACTCGATTCGCTAAGCTAAAAGAGTTTGACAACTTTTTTTTAGTCTTCCACAGATAATGCTTAGAATTGTTTTTTTTTAACTTGACAAATACAGGCCATTCTGCCAGATTGTACAAATTTTCAAAATGAAATTTAATAAAATAATTGCGAATGTCTCTGAAATAATGGTAAAATATAAATATAATGCAGACAAATGTGCCGTATAAGTTTAATTAAACAGTAAAATTGGTTTGTAGCCAAGTTTTGAATGTAGGAAATAAACCTTGGCTGATTTTACACCTCCTTGGTCTGAAATGATGTACAAGTGGATTCTATATTTTAAAACTAAACTCATAACTCCCTAGGGAGTTATGAAAATCTATAACTCCCGTGGGAGCTAAGTCGGCTATAACTGCCCTAAACGCCTGCGTGTTATAAAACCCTTTCCGAGCAAGTGTGATGAAAATAATATAAGTACAAATATAGAAGGCGCTTTTTCTAACAAATATTTACGAAGATTTAACGTGCCTACTCTGTGCTTACCTAATGCTTTTCGTATAAATTTTGACGGTATCCAACCCATTTAAAAAACCCAGCATGTCCTAGCAACTTCCCAAAAATGTACAACTTTCCTTCGCAAACTTCTCGATAATTTCTAAGAATATTCTCAAGTGTTGCATTGTAAAATAACATTCTTAATGCTCTTAAATCCGTGCCTGGCGTGAATACGTTGATATGTCTAAAACGGCAATTTTACAGGGCGCCAATTTTAAGGTTTGACATTTTCTGGTAAATCGCTGTTTGATTGTAACTTTGATGTAAAACTTGATTTATCCATCATTTTCTGCATACTTTTGAATGATTAGAAGATTTTTGTGAGATTCCTCTTAGTTTGATTAATATTAGACTTATCAACTTACGTCTCATCGAGTTATCAACGTATTCACCATACAAAGAGGGGAAAATTGACGTTTCGAGAAAGAAAAAAAATCGTGAAAAATCCATTTCATGTTATTATACTTCACAAAAGTTTTGTTAAATACAACTTTTTATTATCTTTCAAGTGAAAATGAGTGATTTAAAGAATTATGTCTAGTTTTAATAATAATAGACATATCAACTGGTTCACCGACGAGAGCGACGAGTTATCAACAAATTCACAGTATTAGTAAGAAAAAAATTAGAAATAAAACACCTGTTTTTTTAATAATTTTTTAATTAAAGAAACTGAAATCATCATATAATTTAATTTTTGGAGTCATTCCAGGAATTTTACTCTTCTACATCCTCCAAATCTGGGTTTATCTCGTCAATATCCGGGTCAGCTGAGGCACAGTTTACTGTTTTTATTTGCAAATATTGCAAGAATTGGGGTCCTGACGTATTGTGATAGTTTTAGTCCACGTAGAATATTTAAAAAAAAATGTTATTACGCACGATAGGGCGTAATGGTAAAAAAAGGCCCCCGGGTATTATTTTGGATAATTACGGTCGATTTTTCTAGCATGTTAGGACACTATTTACGAGCAAGTGTGATGAAAATAATATTAAGTGCCCGCCTACTACACGTCCATTTATGTATAATATCTAGTGCCTGGTATTACTCTTATTAAACTTGGATGTAGGGATAGACACACATATACAGACGACCCAAAGCGAAATACAACATTCGAATCGAACTTTAGATCTAGCTTTGCACTAAACAAAGGTAACTGCTGAGGTGGGACAGTACATTTTATAATTTAGTATTAGAAAACGAGCGATAGGAAAACCACTATCAATATGCGTGTTACACTTACGGTTAACTTATTGAAAATAATAATAAATACACCAACAAACAAAAAACAAATAAAGTCGTAAAGAGTGTCTCGTAACCCAAATTCTTAGTCCTTCTGTTAATTTGTAACAAATACGTAATTTGTAATACAAGTACGTTTCAACATCATCAATATACATTTAATTAAACCCCAAAACTTTCTAAAATCCTAGAAGCGAGCTACGATCGCTTTAAAGTAGAAGTTAAATCACCTATTTAAATCAGAAGCACTAATCAGGTGAACTCCTATAAAACCGAGAAGTTAGATTTATGTAAGTTTCAAGACCACTTCGTGCTTGTTTTGCATATGCTCGATAATTCCTACAGGACCTATGGGAAAGCTTAGTCCAGCTTCAACACTATTCAATTTAATAAAAAGCCGATCTATTTTAATGACAATATAAAAAAGTATTTAGATACAATTTATAACTTACATTTTAACAACTTCATTCTATTTTAAATCTTTTATATCTAGGAAAGGCCTCAAAGATACTGGCAGCATTTACTCGCTGGATGGTTAAACTAATGCGTTGAACGAGGAAACTGCCACCTTCTCAACGCCGAATGAAATGAACATATCTTATTTATATTTAAGGCATTCTCTACTAGTCCACCAACTGGCCAAGACCACTACATTGGCCAACCTTTAAGTTTTCAGCTAGTTCAGCTGCCGCACCAGCCCTATTAGAGGTCCGGTGGAGATGTGTGACTGGGCTAGCATGTCTACTCAGGTTGCATCTCACACTAGCACCCGTCCCATATTCTGCACGGAACCAAGGACATTTTGTCACGTATTTTGCCATCATATCTACAAATGCCGGTCGGGTCTAAAAGGGCCGGCACGTTTATTGAGGCAGGAGACCGGCGGATGATGTCATTTAGTGCGGGGGTTCTTGAAAACAACAGGCGTTACATATCGGTTGCTGTCGCACATAATCTGGTTTTCACAGAATACCAGCGTTGCAGCACTAACAAGTTTAGTGTCGCAACACAATGCTGAGCGCACCTTTAAATGTTAAGATAAATTAGTGAAATTATTTTAATATTATGATAATAAACAGAGACAACACTTTTATATTGGAATTAGTAATATTAACAACTGTACATATTCTTTCTTTGTTTCCCAGATATTACATTATTATCTGAAAATATACAAGTATACTGGTTTGTTCCCTTGATTAAAAACATTGATAAGTATACACGTCAAGGTTTCAGGTACTGATTTTAGTTATTTGTCTGTTAATATCTTAAGATATTCTGGAGAATGAGAATATTTTTAAAACATAAGTTGAGATATCGTATTATTGTGTTGGTTCATAATTCTTTGACGTAAGTTTCCATGTTGAGATATCACATGATGCACTTGTTTGATTTACTCTACGTAAGTTGATAACTTGGTGGCCAGTAGTACAAATTGAGATGTCATATAACGCACTTAGATATATTACCTGTACCTAAATTGATAACTCGGTGGATAGTCGTACACATTGAGATGTGAGACGAGACAAATCGATGGGCAGTAATATAAGTTGAGATATCACATTATGCACTTAGTTTTGGTTACTGTACGAAATTTGATAACTCGATGGAAAGTTGTACAAGTTGAGATGTCACATTACGCACTTCGTTTTAGTTACTGTGCGTTAGTTGATAACTCGATATATTTGATTTGTTTGATTAATATGTCTTTATGTTAAAAAAAGTACGTTATTAGTGTAATCGAGAGTAAATTGATAAAATTATTTATAAATCTATGCACACAATGTGATGTGTAATATGTCTTTTTATCCACAATAACTTGCCAAAAGTATAGTTATCAATGTATGAACAATGGCCATAAGTCAAAAAGTAATTAAGATAAAAATATGAAAAAAATTACCAATATAGAAAAAAAAATAACGAAGCGTTTAAAGAAATAAAAAAAAAAACGTACATGTCGAGATATCAACGTCTTCACGCCAGCCACGGAAATGTTTCCAATTATGTTAACAGCAAGTTTTTAATCTTCAGATTTCCAAATTTTGGAAATTTTCTGCAACTTGTACATTGTTAAACAGATCACCTGATGGGAAATGGGCTTTGATGCCCATACTAATAGTCATTTGTTATTTGAAGCCTGCATACGTAAGGTCCTTGAGCGGGACAGGCGTTTAGTGTTGGGTGGCTGCTACACAGACCAATTACTAACCGGTGAGTTGAAGTAGTCCCGTCAGAGCGTAAAGACAACTTTAAGAGCGTGCATTCTCAGCGTAACCGTTTTACCTAACGAGCTCGTATGACTTCGCTCACTTGATCGACCATTTGTTAGAGAGCCATTATAAAGATAATAGCTTTTCCGTCTTGTTATTGACATTCGTCTGAGTTATATTAAAGACCAAAATATCCAATGACTATACAATGGACTGTTTTTTTTCGTGCACCAGACTCGCGTCGTCGTAAAAGGTTAACAGCATCTTTGGGTCAACGGCACGATAACCGGCGGATGTGTCTTTGTCATTGCGGCGTTAAAAGGGTTTATAGTTTATACCAAACCGCCCAAAAAGGAGGTTAATGAATGTCCTTTGGATGTATGACTTCATGGTTTTTTTATTAATGACTTTCACTCTTTGTCTTAACAAGATGAATTTCGCCAATGTCGAGTTATAGACAATCGCCATGAACTTATTAAAGAAATAACTCCATGGACATCACACGCGACGGCAATGTGTCAAGTAAAATAACGTTGGAAACTAGACAACCTGTCAAAAGCAATTAGATTGACCCCAAACAGAAAAGAGAACCTGATATTAAAATTTATTTAAGAACAATTCATAACATCAATTTGAGCCGACATCGTTTATAACAATGAAGTTATGGTTACCGACGGACATTACCACCATTGTCATATAAGTAAACTAGTTTAATCCACTCCGGCGGTGATTTGGCATGCCGCGTGCGTCCGCCTGATTACCGCGGGGTCCAAATCAACTAGGTCCTAATCTCTCGTTAGCATGCTAATGCTTTGTTTTATTGAGTTCACTTAAAATTAGATGCACGAGTATGTTAAGTTTATTGGTTTATTTATTTGTTTGGAGAAAGGTACAGCTGATTGATAAAGTGGCGGTGCAGATTAGTGGAGTAAAATTTTAATAACAGGCCACGATCATTCGCTGGCGAATTCTTAAGATTATGTTCAATTAGATGACGTCCGTGCCCGTAGAATTATTTTCCCGCTGCTCCACCCATTTTAAACCCTAAGGGATGAATTTCCAAAAAAACCTTCTTAGTGCACCCCTAGGATATCCAAGGAATATTACCTCCAAATTTTAAGTCCCTAGGTCCTGCGGCTTCGGCTGTGCGTTGATCGATCAGCTAGTTAGTTTCCTGTTTCATACATATTAAAAGATTAAAATTATGTACTTAGTAAAATTCATAATTAATTAAATAATCTAACTCAAAACAGTGTTTGAATGACTATGACTACACATTGTAAAAACGTAAGCATTAAAAACGGAATACCATGTTTTGATAAGGCCAATATGATGGTCATCCACATACACTATACACATAAATGAAAACGCTTGCGTTTTTCCCCGTGTGGTTGCCGGGTTAGAATAGTGCCACTCCATGTCTTCCCGTGGATGTCGTAAGAGACGGCTAAGGGAATAAAGGCGTATAGTATTGTTAGGCGATGGGCTTGCAACCTGTCACTAATACACTGGTAAACATCTTAGCATAAGTGTGCAAAATGTGGTTACAGAATTATCAACAAGTTTTTAGAGTTGTTGGTAATTCTGTAGCTCTGCCTACCCCGCTCTGGGAATAAAGGCGTGAGTTTATGTATGCTTGCGTTTTTCCAATACAATTGACAAATGTGACTTTTCAATTGCCTTATAAATACCATAAAAGGGCAAACTCAGCCTGCGTACAATCGTACTTGTGCAATTTTATTTAGAAGTGGCCAAAGGCCAGTTCAAAATAAACCCGAAATAAATCGCAGTTGTAGGAAATGCTCACCAAAAGGTTCATTAATTTAAGATCCCGTACGAGTAGACTTCCTCCCTAATCAGCACCTCACGCTAATGATTTATAGCCGAAACGTATCGAATGAAACGGGCCAAGGTTTTCCACGTTATTATCTTAATAATCCGATCCCATGAACAAGGATATCGTATTAACGCCGCTGAAGAAATAATGAATTCCTGAGGGACGAGTCGACCGCTGAATCAACCCGTTAATATGTGTATTGAATAGGTACCTATTTTATATATTCGAAAACATGCACTACATACATGTTTTAAGATATTAATTTGTGCAGGATCCGTTATCTATTATATTAGTTTTATGAAAACTACTAGGTAAGACCATATTGCTTTTGACATGTTACACTTTGATTTGAATTCGGCTGCCATTATTGAAAACTACAAAAGAGCTTTATTAAAGTTGACAATGCGATAAATATTAAGTAATTTCGCCGTTTGTCTTATCTCTAGTAAACAAAATTAAATGCATTTTTCTTTTCTTTCTTTCTTTCTTTCTTTCTTTCTTTCTTTGTCACACTGAATCACAACAATGCGGACACTGGTGTTGGGCGATTCGTTAATTTTAGAACACAGGTTTTAATACATAGATACGATTTATTTATGGATTGTTTAATCTATATCGCGTTTCGGGTTAACTCGGGTAAGTCATTATTTTGATCGCTATTAGATTTCGCTTAATGAACTAAGGGTTTAATTTACAAAATTTTACCGTAGTAGTATTATTTACATGAACACTAGTATGTTTCATTTACAACATGATAAACTGTTGCGGTGTCAAAATTGTAACATTGTAGAAAAAAACTTAAATTCCACTAATCTTACACTTTAACCCTTTATAGGCCAAACCTAAAAATAGACTTGAATTCGAGCGTCATTAGATTTCCCCTATTCGGAAGAAATTCTTTCAATAAAAAATACAAAAAATATCAGTTGTAAGTGGTCATTTTTAGTACCAGGTTTTACAATCACTACATGGTATAAAACAAAGTCGCTTCCCGCTGTCTGTCCCTATGTATGCTTAGATCTTAAAAACTACGCAACGGAATTTGATGCGGTTTTTTTTAAAAGATAGAGTGATTCAAGAGGAAGGTTTATATGTATAATATTTTTTTATTTTATGTACTGGTGTTACAGAAAACTCATATAAACCGAAGCGAAGCGAGGGCGGGTCGCTAGTTGCCCTATAAAGGGTAAGGGTCAAATTGCAGCAAAGACTAATATAATTTTAATATAGCTCTAGGGCTCTATTCTACTCGGTAGAACCATATTTCTACTGACAGTTATCGTCTTGTTAACATTGCGATAGCTCTTATTTACTTGACAATAATGGCTGCTCAGTTAAAAACTTTTCTGCAAGCAGCCCAAGGAGAAAACGTATGTAGTCATGTTGCTACATACTGGCACGAGTTTGCACCACAAACTGTCTGAACTCTTCCTAATGGATCAGGTCGGGCGTGATAGAGCGGCCAATCCTTGCCAAGCTAATGATATATCGGCACAAATCTGGACCAGCTTTAACCTAGGTTACTCTGCCAGTCGAGATAACATTTGAAAAAAGAAAACAGACTCAAGTTAAACGGAGAGGATTCCAATGAATAGTCCTTTCCTAGTAAATTTACAAAGTTGTGATTCTTAGAAGCCAGACTTAAAAATAAGCGGTTGAAATTAATATTTCAAAAGCATTTGGAGTCTTAAGATTGAGTCTTGAGAATGCAAATGTACATGGGGCTCAGATATTGGCCTTCTCTTTACCATTAACAAAACCAAATGATGTTGTGTCGCAATACCATCTCTACAAGCTTTTATATAACTTCTAGATTTGTTGTAAGTAGTAGTTAAATCACTAAGATTAGTTACTTTAGTCTCGTTCATGATTCTGCAACAAAGTACAACCGGCAACAAGCTTGCTTCAAAACAGATTTTTAACAGCAGCTCAATAGTTGAGCTCTGTTTTTTTCTTTGTTCTTGACTAGCACAAATAATTCCAGCGGATCCTAGTTTACGTGACATAATTGCTCATCACTCATAAATCCGGAGCAAAACAAATGAGTGTATTGTTGAGCATTAGCGTGATGTAGCGCGCTAATCACGCCGTCCCGGCCCGGCGTGATGCCATCGCTCATGGCACGGCACGGCAACGGCAGTGCCACGGCCAAGTTCTTGTTAAGCAGCTAGTAAAAACGTGTTTATCGGTGTCCTCATAGTACCAGCCTAGAGCTTAGATTAGGACTAGGTCAATTTATGTGACATTGGCTCCTGATATTTGTAAGTAAGTAAGAAAACTCTTTTTTTTTATGGCATAGAGTAGACAAACGAGCACACAGGCCACCTGATGGTAAGTGGAAACTGTGACCCATAGACATTCGCATTCACAAGAATGCAATGCAATCCTAAGACTGCAAATGCGTTGCCAACCCTGAGGACTAAGATGGAATGCCTCTATGCTAGTCATTTCACCGGCTCTCTTATCCCCAAACCGGAACACAACAATGCGAACACTGCTATTTGGCGGTAGGTTAATGGATAAGATGGTGGTAGCGATCCGGACGGACTCTGCACAAGGTCCTACCACCCGCAAAAAAAAAAAAATTGCTTTACAAAAATGTACTTATGATTTGTCAATCTTTACATTATATTTTCACGATTGTAAGTCCATCGAATAATGAGCCAAGGCCATAAGGTCCGGTCATTTGACAGTGTTGCGACTGCAGTGTGACTTCCATTCCTAGTCATTTAGATACCAGCCACAAAAAAATGGTATCTCCATTTATAATTAAACCAAACAGTTTTTATAAGATGGCATGTAGATAAACGACTAAATTGACAACCTGAGGGGCTATTAGCTAACGCAGTCGCAATCGCAATCGTTTTGTACAAAATGAAAACAATTGTTTGAAGCCGACTGCGATTGCGAGTGCGTTAGGCAATAGCGACACTGATATTAAGTGGCCTCTCAAGTCCATACCTATTTGCAATGTCAAGACTGCAATTTGAGGAATAAGATGTAATCTCTTTATGCTAGTTGTTTCACCAAGTATCTTACCCCCGCCTTGAAATACAACTATGTTTGCATTGCTGCTTGGTGGTTAAATAGGTTATTATTCTCATTACAGAGAAATTCCGAAAAACTAAGTATTCTATAGGACTTGGCTGCATTTTTACATAAGTGTTTTTACTGTGACTCGTATAACTCATTCGTGTTATGTGCGTTCTTAATTTGGCCTGCATGTGCATAGAGATATGGCATTCAGTTGCGATGAAATACATTCGGGATTAGATAACTGAAACTGTGATATGAATGACAAATGAGGACTTATTTGCATACATTTTTAACGACTGCATGAAGTTTATGTTATCAATCTAAATCCTTAATTGTTAACGAAAATTAGTTTTAACATAAGCTGCAGGACAATAGCGTTGAGCGCTTTTGTCAATCCCATTCATTTTGATGGTTTTCGAAAACCGTTTACGTTGGCGTTATATGTATTTTTTCGAGCCTAGCTGATGCTTAACTGTCTCAAAGGTTAGACTTATATGTCGAAGACTTAAATATGCGCCACTATGTTCCATTCTCCTGAAATTGGCCGGAGGGGGCGCTAAATTCAAATCACGTGGAGCGCTCAGAACCTACCACTTCCTTAGATACTATCTTGCACCCACGACTCCGCTCGCGGATTGATTTTACCCCGGAACTAACAAATCCCAAAACTATACTAGTTCTGTTTAGGCATGAGTGAAATACAAACGTCGAAATAACGTTACAAACTTTCACGTTCTAAACTCCCGTTGCCAAAAAGAGATGTTTTATGACTTTTATGCCGGTAGACACGTTTAGTAATTGTTATCGATTCACTTATTGATGAATTGCATTTAGATTAGACATTATCTATACGTGTAGCTAGCGCGCATTAGTTAGTACCTACTGTAGTAAGTTAACGTTGTATATATACGCATGTGTAATTGTAATTAAATCAGATTGTAACTGACTGACAAAGTGGTTACTCTCTCACCCCCATCACCATGGACATCATCATCCGGTAAAACTTTTATGTGTGTGTCTGTGTATCTATGTTTGTGGGATCGTAACTCCCACACTGATCGGAATTTCAATCTATTCATTTAATATTAGAACATTGGTAGTCAAAATATAAAATTCCTTACAGTCTCAAAGGAAAACTGTTTCATACAAGTAGGCCTTAATGTGGCACAAATTAATGAGACTGTGTTTAGACACAATTAAATGTGCCGTCCCGGCGCCCCGGGCGCGCCGCCAGCGCCGGGCCCCCGTATCACGAAACTTCACAGGTTTACAGTATTTACAAAAGGTTGTTAAAAAGAAAACACTCGTCGTCTCATTCTCTCTAAATACTTTTGCTGTGGCGTTCATAATACCATAATTATATACTTATTCACATATTTTTAGGCACATCGCTGCTTAAATACAAAAGCGCCCCAAAACAAAAACAGATAATTATATTTTGATTTAAAACTTAAAGCATTCCGATTTTAAATGCAACACAAACACATTTTGTTTTGTGGCCTTTTTGCATTTTAACAACGACATTATGATTGCAATAAAATATCTAGTAATAAATATTGCTACCGACCGTATCAACTTTTAACCGACTTCATAAATAAGGAGGAGTTTCTCAATTCGACTGTATTTTTCATTTTATTTTTTAATAGTGATAGTAAACACGCTATTAAAATATGAGTCAAACAAAACCGAACTTGACAGATCTACTATAAGCTGTTGAGACGTTCCAATAGTAGGAATTTAAGTTACCTACTGTTTTTTTTACAAATTATTTTTATTTTATTTTTAAAAAAATTTACATTTCGCGTTTCATCAAAATTTATATATAATAGTTACCAATACCTCCCCAATACTATAATATACCTGTCACCTGTCATGTTTCACGTGTCACTGTGTGGTTTTACGCTATCGGCCTCCATCGTGTCCAATTACGACGTGCCGATCAACAACATTAAGCAGTCGGCCACGACCCGGCGACCAACCGGACAGGAAACTCAATGCATGTAGGTTTATTCATACGCACAATAGCTAAAGTATACTTTGACCTTATCTTTGATTGTGACATTTGAATTGGACAGAAAGTGACAGCATACTAAGAAGGAAAAAATAATTCATTCAGCTATTAAAACATCAGGGTGGTTATAGCATTAATTAATTCCTAGTTTATGACTTTGATCATGTTTTTTTCAACATTACAGGGGGGTTTAGTATGACATGGCTATTCAGTTCGTTTTACAGTGAGTGAAAAGGACAGAGTTACGTAACTGCTATAGCTCCGTCATTTACGCTGACCGTAAAATAAAAAAATATAAAAAACATGATAAAGGATATTTATTCAGTAAGTAGGCCGCACGGGCACTAAACGGCATAGCCACGTCGTAATAACCCCTCTTATCTGCTGCTGCGAATGAGCTCTACTATGCCCCCCTTAAAGAAATATGCCGAGCAACCAATCACCTTCGAGTTCTCAGGAATCCGACTGTCCTGTTGCATTGAGCCCCTTAGGTTGCGCTGTGCCAATTGGCGTGATGCATAAAATGATCCCAATTGCTCCGGATGGGGGGCATTACCAACAGATTTACTCGCGATCATTTAGATGGAAATGGGTCGGCCACTGACCCAGGGCTTGGTGCGATCGGCTTGGCCCCGGCCGATATGTACCAGTTAGAAACTGCGTCGCTATTGCCTAACGCACTCGCAATCTCAATTGGCTTCAAAGCGGAACAATTGTTTTCATTTTGTATTCAGACAAGCCTTTGATTTTCAAAATGAAAACGATTGCGATTGCGACTGCGTTAGCCAATAGCCTCTCAGGAGCTGTTTGGATATTTTAGACACTTTTGAACTCGATAACTCATTATTTACCTGCAAGTTTAGAATGTCCCGTCGGAGCCTGTTGATGACATTATACTGCGTGTATTTTGACTTTGGTAGGTATCGTCGCCAAAATAGCTCGTTTGAATTAGGTACCTAACTCTGTATGACGTGTGTACGGGCGCGCGGGGCAATTTAAACTTACAAGGTAATAGTTTCTCAACCAATTGAAAGTTTAGTTCATTGACAGAATATTACCCGTGGTACTCTTGTGTTATGTGTAATGTACAGGAGTAGTACTAGTTTTATTTGTTTAACTTTAGCACGGGCGGGTCCTAGTCACCCGGCCCCGTAGAGAGCTGCGCTGTATCTCATTTTCATTCATAGGTACTCGTAACGCATTGATACCGCGGCATTTCGAAGCTATTGATTCAGTAATGAAGCTGTTGTTCCTACGCGCTACCGATTCGTTGTTCTGTGGAATTTGCGTTGGCGTTTCCGCTCGGCTTGTGGCACAGAACGTAAATGAGCTATGAACCATTCATGAGTTATTTGGGTTAGAAAAGAGATTATCTTGGTGATAATAGATGTTCTTATCTGTGGTCAGAGCTGCTAAGAAAGTAACAAAAAATAAAACCGTCTTCTAAAACCCACATTGCACCTTACCAGCGGTAAAAAATGACCGGTCTTCTAGCCCATGTGTCGCTGTGACTCTGTCTCAGGCATCTACCAGTATTGTTATGTGTGAAAGCGATAGACTTTCGAGTATTATGAATACTCTGATTTTACTGTACCTACCTGATTATTGATACTGACTTCAATATATTTCCGGTATCGAAAAAATCATGCTTCTTTTTAAAGGTTTCTGCTATCTGCAGTACATATCGATGATTAAAATTGCAATGGGCGTAGGTATAGGAAATTTTTATAGTACAATTCAGTTGTCTTTTACGCGAATTGTCATTTTAGATATCGATATATAACTGCATTTATTTGGGAGTAATTTTTGCGTAAACTAAAGTACACTTTTTTGACTAAACTATTTACATACATTTTTTACAAAAGTGATCTTTATGTAGAGCAATTCCAGCTTCTTAATAGCATTCGGCTGACTATTGTGATCACATTTACACTCGCTAATGGCAGTATATTTGTGACTCGTGTTTCATAACAAACTATTTCGAATAAATATTAAAAACTGGTAATAAACTGTGATCCAATACGTCTGGACATGAGCAGCAAACATCTCGATGGCACCCTGTATCACGCGTCCCTGATACCCTCCCTTCCCCCATTTTCCTTGCCTTTTAAATCCTGTCTCAAATGCCGTGAGCTCCAGAGCAAATATAAGGCATCATTATATCAGTCAACAGCCCGTATGCAGCTCAAACAGTGCAGTCATCAGCCGAGAGGAAAGTATTAGCTCCGGGGCGTGTTTGCCGATCGACGGCTGATTCCAATCGGGTCTTGTAGGGTGGGGGCGGTGTCGGTAGAATAGATACGATAACATATTTGAATTTTTGAACCAAATCTGTCACTTATCTTACTGTATTTTATATTAAACTTGCGACCCGCCCTCGCTTCGCTTCGGTTTAGATTTTTCATACAAAAGGATTTTCCCGCTAATTCCCGTTCCCGTGGGAATTTCGGGAATTCCTTTCTTAATGCACCTCTACGGTACCTAAGCTACGTCCCTTCCAAATTTCAGGTGCCTATGTTAAGCCGTTTAGGCTGTGCGTTGATATGTCAGTCAGTCAGTCAGTCAGTCAGTTTCTCCTTTTATATATTTAGATTAGGTTAGTTTTATGTCATAACTGGTTACAAATAAGAACAATTACTAAATGGACGATGACGTTACGTCTATTGGAAATAATTTCAGTCTTATAATTAGTAACATATGCTTCATTTTAGGTTATGTCCCTACTCACCCGGTTTTACGGTAGTTGATAGTGACGTTTTCACATAAACAGACGGCTGAATTATATTTATAACAAATCATTTTACAATGTAGACATTTGTAAACCAGTTTAAATTTGTTTAAATTGTTTTAGCTGACTCCAACGGGAGTTAATATTATTTTTTTAGTTAAAACGTTTGCGGCAACATTTGTTTTTTTTTCTCATTGTCAGTCAACAATGAGAAAAAAAAACAAATGTTGCGCCATTGACATTCTTGCCGTATTTTATTTACCATGTATATTAAAAGAAAACTATTATTACTACAAATGAAACTGGAAAAGCAATATAATGTTTATTCTATCAGATCCAATAGCCTGGTTATTACCAAATTAAGCAGTGATGTTCTCCAAAAACGACAACGTTGTTGAATGTTTAAATTCATTCGAATTGATGTTATCTCTGCAAGTCGATTAAATTAACGTATTAACATTCATCGGGTTATTGTGTGATAACGACGGAACAATCGCTTTTGAAATGTAATTATTGGAAATCTGGTATTAGTTGGAATAAATTAAGGTTCAATTGTTTAAAATATTGAATCTTAATGAAACAATACGAAATAATTTTCTAATAATCATAGTCTCCTTTACTGCTTTGTTTACAGAAATTAACATTGCTTTAATCAAAATGTAAGATAAGATATCCATATCTTAATACACATCTCAGACTTCCTCGTTAAAGACGGTTTGGAGTAAATAATAGGCCTGTATCGTCTGCCATAATTATTTTTAGTCGTAATGTGTTTTCAGTCTTAATAATCGCATTTCATAACGCATTATTTATGAAACGGATACTTTTTAAGGACTTTTATCTACTTATCCAAATATCATAAACCCTCCATGATGAGTTCAAGAACTGCACATGATGACCTGACCACCATAAAAATAAACTGTTTTGTTAGAACAAATTTCTATTTCTATCTCTGAAAAACAAAGAAATTTAATTTGACCTCTATTCTAATATCAATCGAGATGACGTTTAGTTCGAAATGAATTGTCAATTTGCATATCAATTTGACAAATGTCCCACGTAAGTAAAATATCGAACGATGATAGTTGGAGCTGACTCTGTTTTGCCTCTGAATTAAAAAAAAAAACCATGATAGCTGCCAGAAAACGTTTCAAGCTTCTCATTACCGCCATTTACGGTTAAAATTTGTGGAATGCATCATGGAGGCTTATGAATATGGGTAAATAAAGTAGTGTATGTTACTGTACATAATTAGGCATTATCTACAGTCACATAAACTACTTTTATAAATCTAACCTAGTCTTATTTACACGCGAGACATTTGAGAAATTCTGAACAGTGAACGGTTCCAGCGATTTATAAAATTGATGGTTCTCAATAATTACGTTAACAAAGACATTTTCCAAAAAAATAGGGAAATAACGGACTCCCGTAAATAAATATATTTTTTAAAACCCGCTCACTGTATTGATTTTCACTGTCGATAATATAAATATGGGTCTATATCGAATGGCATACAATTATTAGTCCTATCGTCGATTTCGGTTAGGTTAGGTACGACGACGAGCGAAGCGAGGAGGAGTGTTAGGTAGAACGGTGACCCTAACGAGCGAGCGAAACGCCAGAACCAACAAGTTTGACAAGGTTAGTTTTAGCACATTAAATATTAGGAATATAACAATTATGCACATCAATCATTCGACAGTTGAATCTTAGCCATATCAAACGATAGGACAAATAATATTTAGGACAAACAATAATAGGAGCAACAATTTCGGACAATCAAAAATATGCGGAACAAAGTGTATGCCACACGTTATTAGGACAAAAGACGTTATGCGAAACGACAGGCGCCCATAAATATCGATACCTTGGGTCACACTAACCTGTGCAGACGGCTCTGAACGACGCCACCTATGTGAGTGACAATTCAAATAAGAGCTATGTTAGATCTTTATGTATCGATGTAGAGTCCCATCTCTAGCCACCGAACAGTCGAATGGATCGAATTGATCCCGCAGTTCACTCTCGTTACTGAGGTGGTATTATTTAATACCTCACCTTTGCATTTACCATTCTAATTTGAGCTATAAATAATTAGAAACCGTTAAACTTGAGATATCAATTTGTGTTGGAAGAGATCATCAGTAAAGTTGAGCTCCAATATTAAATACTTGGTATAAATTCAAAGGTCAAATAAGAATGGTTCGTCTCTGGTTTGAGACAGGTGCTTTAAATAATACCACTGCTCCCAGTGACAATGCAAATCGCATCGCCACGTCCACAAAGCATCCAATACCGATGCATTCTGCACTCTTCAGGAAATGGGTCCTAACTGTTCAAACACTGCTTTCGCGTATGCGACCGTATATGTAGCTACGAAGAGTTGAATATGCTAAGGCTTGGTAGTTGCAGATACGTAGTTTTTGGTAAGAAGCAGCTATTGATCAACTATTTTCGAATTAATTCCCAAGATATTGGCGTCTTTTGAACTAGGAGACGGAATATTGGACGCCCCGAACAGAACCGCAATATTAACCTATTCAACCGTCTGACAAACGGTAGATAGCCAAAGGAGGACTCCCTTACCTATTGAGCTATTTAGTTTCTATTAGTGAACCGCGCTAACCATGTAAAGGAGTTTCGGGTAGAGTTGTTTACCTGTAACAATAAGAAAAAATACATTAAAAGAGGCAGGATTTAGTTTAACATTCTCGTTGATAAACCTTTGAATGAATTTTAAAACAATTTAAAATAATATTTCTTAAATTCTGATTTTATCAAACAATAAATGATTGATCTGATAACAGTATACGTACCTACACTATAGGCGAAAAATAAAAATACCGAAAAAAATGCTAACGAATTCTACGCCAAATTGCAAAGGCATTCTTGTCGATAAAAAACCATATTTATCATCGTTTACGTTATAGTATTGTTTTAAACTCGGCTGCTATTACTGTCAATTAAATATAAGAGCTATCAAAATACGATATAATATACGATAATAGGCCAAAGTCGATATGTTTTTCCGCCCAGAATCTCAGGGTTATGACAACGTTTTCGAGACATGTTTTAACCTCACAATGTAAACTTTAAGGTTAGAAAATTGTGAACCATAAAACCGGTAAAGTATAACCCGATTTATACGGAAATTTAATTTTTGTTTCGCCTTTGTTTACAACGTTGCACCTTGCCAGTAAAAGTATTAGATTATGGTAAACGCGTCGCGAGGCGGTGTCACATACAATGTCAGTTAAATTTCACTGGCAGTGTAATACGATAAAATCTGCCCGATATCGAGGGCGTTTACTGACAAGATTATGGAGAATTTGCATATTAGGTTGGTTAGAGGTTGCTTTTATAGATAGTTTGTCTAGAGATATGGGATTACTAGCTTTTGTCCGCAACTTTTTCTGCGTAGAGGTCGTTTCTCGCTAATTGCTGGGGAACAGAAAAAAGATGTAGTGACTAAGATTGAAAAGGGCATGCTTCGATGGTTCGGTCATTTGGAAAGGATGGATGAAAGAAGATTGACGAAAGAGATATACAGATCGAAAGTGAGTGGACGGGTCGGAAGGGGCCGCCCTAGGCGTACTTTTTCGAGTCAAATCGGAGAAATACCCGAAACCGATGTGCGTGCATGACTCGATGTATGAATATGGAAGAAGCGAAAGAAATTTGACAAGATCGTAGCAAATGGAAAGAAGTGGTCTCTGCCTACCCCTCTGGGAAACAGGCGTGATTTAATGTATGTATGTATGTAAAAAAAGTATCATTTGCCTTCCTAGAATGCAATGCCCTAACTAAATTTCACTAAGATTTTTGTCACTCGTATTGTCATAAAAAGGTCACAAACAAACAAACAGTAGGTATTACTTTCACATACACAATTATAACGTTAGAATGGAGTATGATTATGAATAGCGATTTTCTTCGATTTCAACCGCTTTGAACTCGTTTAACGTTGTTCCCGCGAGAACTGCGACAATTTAATGTTTTTATATTTTTTTGGCCAACAACAGTACAAATAATTGATAATTATAGTACAACTAGTTTTTTAAATGACCAGGAAGTCTGCCACAACTTAATAAATATCAAAATAACTGCTAGATACGTACAATTTTAAAGTCAAACAAGCAAGATGAGAAAATTAACTTTTAAGATAGTAGTCTGAGAATGCAAAAGACTACGAGTCTCAGATCCTATATACCATCAGGTGGCCTTCGTTCTCGTTTGCCTTTTCTAAGCCATAAAAAAGAAATGTCCTTTTCTTCTCCTGTGGAACATGGCAGCTTTTTTAAAGTACATAATACAGCCATTCCAGAATATTCGCAGTGCAGTAACCACTAACAAAGCCACTAAGTGCCTTTAACAAACCAAATTTATGATCTCCAATTTATAACTTAATTTAACACAACATTATCATGGGCTTATCTCGAATAAGCCCTAATAACAACCCTATCAATCAATGCACGCGTCAAAATCACTATCCGCGGACTATCGGATCTGTTTAATAATTATCAACGGTATGTTAAAAATGCAAATTTCAAAACATTTATTTTTGCGATGAACTTTTATACATTAAGCAGATCTACGTTAAACACAACGAAGATCGTCTTTTTTTACACGACTGTAATGTTATCAGGGTTCATGCATGTATGTATGTACGATTCTTTATTCCACCATAACTTCTAAACGCCTGAGCCGATTTAAATGTGTGTGGTATCGTTAGAATCCGTTCACCATCCCGGGTGACATAGGATACCTAAACCGTTAAACTGTCTATAAAAAAAGTCTTGTAATTATTACAATATAGGTATCATTTTTGTAAGGTCTTAATGTGACCATTTCAAATAATATACAAATATAGTAGTATTAATAAACGGGTTTAATATCAATATCAAAAAATGCAGTCGAGTTTTTTCATTAATTTATTAGCTTCCGAATTCATCGTAAGATCTGACCTTAGACACCTTAATATAGATTTGACATCGGCTTTACAGTATTTACGAATAAAACCAATAAGATAATGAGTTGGAGTAACCATAGTGACAAACAAGCCAGGCATCTAGATTTCTTGACGAGGCAGGTTGCTGATTACCTAACTGTAAACTTTTGACGAAGCGTCTTGGTGATGTTTCTTGATACATATTTGACGAAGCTTGTTGTGGATATTTTTTGTAATTGGCATAAAATAAATGATACCATTAGAAGAACAAACAAACAAATATGTGAAGTTGAAACAAAGTTTGTTAAAGAATATTTTTTTTGTATAATAAAATTCAAAAAATTCAAAGTTCAAAATATTTATCCGGTAAAATATAGTCCACATGAGGGCTCTTTTACACGTCGGTAATATAGAGTGAATTATCTACCAGCGCTTCGGACAAGACCATCATTGCGGAGAAGAAGCGCCGCCGCCGTAAGAAACTCCAGCAGAAGGTCATTTTTTCAATCATAAAAACATTAGAGATACTGATCAAAGCAGTTTAATTATTTTTTTTATTTCTTTACCCACGCTTTAACGATACAGTGATCGTATTAAAATCGTTCTCCTAGAACACAGACATGAAGTTATTTCGAGAAAATAAAGCCAAAACCACTTCCGCCGGATTATGTAAATCTGGTTTTGTTTTGCCAAATGCCGTTCGTTGGAAATGTTCTCAGATTCGTTGTTACCGGACACACAACTTATAAATGTTTGGGATTACATTACTTGGCAGTACTTAGTGCGTCACTTCACTCACTTACACACATCACATTCATCACTTTTTTAATCATAATTTAATTAACTTCACGTCATTGTTACCTATTGACATTGTACTGTCAAGATCTTTAATTACTGAGCTGAAACAGAACCCTGATTAATATTGATGTTAATTCACTCTCGTGACTTGACTCTATCATTACGACAAAGCCATAATATGGTGGCCAAAAAGAAGTGAAGTTCTTGACTGATAGCTCGCTATCTTATGGTTTATATATTTTTCACGTCTGTGAAACACCTAATGTTCATAATACGATACCACAAACCACACAACAATGGCCCGCCTGCAACAATAGTCCAATTTTACTCATTAAATTATTGTATAAATATGATAGCTATTGCTATGGCTAGAGTTTGGAGCAAACGATTTTAGGCGAAACAGAATTATATACCAGGCAATCATAGCAGTAAGGTATCATATTTTAGAATAATGTAATAAGGAAAATTGGACTATTGTTGCAGACTAGGACCGGCGGGTGGTAGGACCTTGTGCAGGGTCCGTCCGGATCGCTACCACCATCTTATCCATTAACCTACCGCCAAACAGCAGTGTTCGCATTGTTGTGTTCCGGTTTGGGGATAAGACAGCCGGTGAAATGACTAGCATAGAGGCATTTCATCTCAGTCCTCAGGGTTGGCAACGCATTTGCAGTCTAAGGATTGCATTGCAGTCTTGTGAATGCGATCATGTCTATGGGGTCACAGTTTCCACTTACCATCAGGTGGCCTGTGTGCTCGTTTGTCTTCTCTACGTCATAAAAAAAAGAAAAAAGACTAGGACCAATATTTGTATGGTTTTATGGCAGAGTTAACACAATAATAAAAACATGGAATAGTAAAATATTAAAATTGTAATGGACAGGTGGTCTTACCGCTAAACAGGTAACGATCTTGGGTTAATCCGAGCTTGGTTTAATCAGTGTCTTATATTATCGGTGGGGTTATTATGACCTATCGGTGCCATTCATTTTACGCTGAGAGAAAAGGGCAGAGTTATGTAACTGCTATAGCTCCGTCATATACGCTCACTGTAAAACGAACTGAATAGCCATGTCATAATAACCCCCCTGTTATGTTGAAAAAAACATGATCAAAGCCATAAACTAGGAATTAATTAACTGTAAGTAATAATTGCGAAATTAAATCCTTTGCAGCATTGATTCCATTACAGGCCGCGGTACAGTCAGCAAAAAATGATAGTCGCTCATTAAAAGCGACGCGAATTAATCGGCAGTTCAGCACACGGGGAAAAAGACGAAACTGGGAATTCCGCCCGGGAAAATATATTTTAGACGTCATATTATTAATTAACTTTTCAATATCTCTGTAACAAATAATATCTTAGTTAGTACTCTTATTTTCCTTGTAATTACCTACCTAACGGCCGTACTAATAATAATAATCTCATATTGGCTGAGATACCTTTTACAACATAAGTTTAAGTAAACGTCAACCACCTCAACCCGTAGAAAACTGTAAATTTTGACACTTCACTACAGTTGAGATCAGTTTATTGCAATACGACTCTTACGAGTAATATCTCTGTATTTAGATGGTTCATAATAATATGTCAGTTTTCTTACTAATTTTATCTGACTAAAAAGCGGGTGCTTTCCATTTGTTCGTTAGCGCTACTTATTTAATTTTGAATCATTATTGTTTAAGACTCAGGAGTCAACCATGTGTTACAAAAAAAGTTGCAGGGAATTATGCATTGGAGTACTTGAACCTCCTACACCTCATAAATTCTTCGAAAGATAATAATAATATTTGTCATCTAATTATTATTTTTCGTAACACTGAGGATGGACTGGTAAATTACATAATAATTTTCGCCCATTAAATCACCGCTATACCACTATATTTTTTCTTGATTTCGAAGGCGTTTTATAATTTTTTGATAGGTACGCCTTTATTGTTAATAAAATAATAGCTACTATGACGCAAAAAATATGACAACCAAGTGAAACTCAGGCCCCAAATGGTGTTTAAGCCGGCCCTTTGACAATGCACGCCCTGTTGACTCCACTAGGATATTTCAAAACCGGCGTTCTGCGGCCGGATCGTGTGAAAATGCAAATTTCAACAACAAGCTTTGTATTTTGTCAGCAAACAGAATTTTAATTAATTCTGCCATATTTCTGTTATGTTGATTACGTCATTATTTTAACACGCTGTTTGTGAACCTAGCCTAGGCGAGGCAAAAACACTGGACAAGTGCAAGTCAAACCCGCGCACCGAGAGTTCCGCACCCACGATAAATTTATAAGAAATTATTGTATAAATGATATTGTTATTTTTTCTATATTTTTAATCTCAATAAAAGTGAAATTTGATTTCATTGATCTCTTAATAGTATTTGTTACATTCACCTTATCAATTACCATGCGGGATCCCGTAAATACCGGGGTCACGCGGGATTGAAAATGTTCAGTCTCGCAGATACCGAAATTGAAGATAGGCCGCGGGATTGGAAAACTAGCCACCCCACTCTCCTGATATATACATACATTCATATTCAGACAAGTGACAATCAAAATATCGTGGTCAATCGCGAGTGCACACAATCAAAAATAAATAAATTTATAAATAGCGGTTGAGAAAAAATATTCCGAAAAAACATTTAATTTATTAGAAAGTTTAATTCTAAGTAATTGCTGTAATGTTGTTCCTTATGGGCCTCAGGAGGGCCATTCTCTGGACTAAATGAGGAGATAGTGATGGCGCTAGAGCATTTAAAGAGAGGGAGGTGAGTGAGGTTTTACTCTAAAAACAAGTATTTATGACAGCATCTCATTTAAGAAAATCAGAGCAGTTAGCATAATCAGTAGGATACATAACAAAAGTCAGTTCATTTGACTAAAAGTTAATTTAGAAAACTGTATTTTTTTACGATAGTCATAAAATAGACTCGGTTTTGTTAGGCTAGACTTGTAACCACAAATTAAAACCGAGCGAAAACACTTTTAGTGAAATGAAAAGTAAAATGATACAATCTGCGAAATGATCATTTGGTAAATTATGCACGAACCTTATAATTTGTAAATATATTCAAAATGTTATCTCATTTAAATTTTTAGAAATGGAAATATTATTTATTGTATAACTGTGTGTACATACAAAGGTGATAACAAGAGAACTTTAACATCGTTATTTCACTAGCGTAATTTATGTAAAATCGAAAATCAAATTAGACAGATAACGATATCTATCGTAACGTCCCATCCCATGACCCATATTGTATTTCGTACCTACCGCATAGTCGAAAGTGACTTGTCTAGCTCTGCTCTACAAGCTATTTATAAATAAATGAACTATTGGTTTATAAAATTCATAGTTATGGCACATACTTACCCGTATTTTATCGAGTGCTATAAGGCTTTTGTGATACGAGTGCTGAAGTTAGGCTACGCCACTACTCCTGGGTAGTGATTCTCTGAACAACGACGGTCGGACGGACCGGATTTTAGCAGCATGGTTTCTGCCGAACGTATAAGGCTGCTTAATTGAAAATGAACGCGCTAAAATATGTTTTGTTCGCACTGACGGGACTACTTAAACTCGCCGCTGCTTGGACATTCACTCGTCCGTCCGTCCGACCGTCGTTGTTGAGAGAATCACTACCCTGTACGTACCATGAGTTACAATTAACGTACTCGCTAGCGAGTCGAAGCTCTGTCCCTCGCAGACCTCGCAAGTATTCTTATAGAGTGCAAGGGACTGAGCATTCGACTCGCTAGCGAATACGGTAATCGTAACTCATGGTAAGGGTACTGATAACAGGTACGAGTACGAGTGTGACAATATTGAATTCAATTTTAATTAACCTTTTTAATTTTCAGATCAACAACAAAGACTGGTGCAAGAAGGGCCGTAAAGGAGGCCACTGCAGCATGAAGTGTGAAGGTACTAACACCACCAACGCCCTGTACTATTAAGTGTTCATGCTAACTCCGCAGCTAACTGAACTAACTGTTTGATTGCTCCCGATTTCGCTCGTACATGTTCGGTAGCGCTAATAAGAAGGCTACCGACAGTAATTAACGAGTTTCTAAATCTCGTTATTGTCTGTATGTTGGAAAATTAGCTGAAATTATGATAGTAAACCTTCTAACTAAAGTGTTAGTTTAAGCTGCTTTAACAACATCGCCTCTTCGGATGTGTCTCGTACTTGTTCAAACTTTGACGTAGGTGGTAGTGACCCTACCTACGAAGCTATAATTATACCCCATTAAGCTAGTAATATGCCTTGCAGCCGTTAAAAACTTGTCGAAACAGAGTGCAAACACTCCTGCTTGGCGGCAGTTATGCTAACAGCGATCCGCGCGAACACAGCCAAAAATCCATTTTAAAATACACCAGCTATAAAATGTTGACAACGCGTTTAGCCTAGTTAGTAGTAGATTTTTGACGTGTAAAAGTGCCCGTGCGGCCTACTTACTGAATAAACATCTTTTATCTTTTTATCTTTTATCTTTATCTTTTAGTAGTGACCCTACCTACGAACCTAAAGGTACCGGATTTGAGTCCCTGTATGGGCAAATATTTGTTCCCTAGTTTTTAATGTTTTATATCTATGTCTTGGTCAAAACAAGTAAGATAACCCACCGGCTATCTCCACCGGTTTTTTGTCCAGATCTCCTGAACGAGGACCTTGCGGACGACGTGCGGTGCGCCAAACGTATCTACGACCGCGTCGGGTTCAAGGCGTGGCCTACCTCCTACGCCTACTGCAAGGAAAAGAGCCTGCCTGACCTGTCCCGCTGCTAAATTCTTAGATGTAGCTGATTATAGTGGCGGATCCAGGGGGAACAGCCCTCCCCATCCCTCCCCGTCAGGACAGGTCCTCTTCAAACCTTGGCTAACCCCGAGACCTGACTGGAGGAGGGCTAGGTTTAGAGGACATATGCTCCCCCTTAATGGAATCCTGGATCCGCAACTGGCTGATTACTTTGTAACCTTGTCGCTCTCATTCTTTATAATGATTTTGTGTGACAGTTTAAAGGAGGTTACAGCGACACGGTAGCAAAGTGGTCCACACATGTGACACTGTCATTTACCTTGCAGAATCTAAGTTTCAAACACAAAACATATAGAATTTTTGTATTAGAAAGAAAGATGTGAATGCGATTTCTTGTATTATTTAATCGTAAGTATTTTCCCCTGTCATACGTACTTTCTCAACCCACATGACACTCAGGCTCTCAAATACTGTATGGTCAGAAATAGAACAAAAGGTTGCTTCATCCTGGGTACGACACCACAGCAGGTTAACTATCATAGAGGGTCTCTTAAGGTGTAATTCCAGCGTGTGCGACCGCGATCGGCAACCACGACCGTAATGGATTATGATTTTATATACAGGGTGTTAACGGGGTCGTGATACAAGTGATCACCTCTGTGTTCTGCCAGCGAATATGAGCAACTTTCCCTATGGAACCAGCTTGGAAATCGGGAAAAAAAATCAGCTGTTTCATAGAACAAGAACAGGGGTAGGTACTCGACCAAAATGTATGAAGCAGCTGATTTTTTTTTCCCGATTTCCAAGCTGGTTCCATAGGGAAAGTTGCTCATATTCGCGGGCAGAACACAGAGGTGATCACTTGTATCACGACCCCGTTAACACCCTGTATAGCACTGACTGACCCAAGCGAATCAGTTGCGCAACTTTGCTTAGGTTGGTCAGCACTTAATATAAGTTAACACTAAAGTGAGGGGACGGGTCGGAAAGGACCGCCCTAGGCGTACTTTTTCGAGTCAAATCGGAGAAATACAGGAAAAGGGCCGAATCTTAAGTACCCGAAACCGACGTGCGTGCATGACTCGATGTATGAATGAGGATGAAGCGAAAGAAATTTATCAAGATCGTAGCAGGTGGAAAGAAGTGGTCTCTGCCTATCCCTGTGGGAAACAGGCGTGATTTAATGTATGTATGTACACTGAACAGTCGTGCGACCGTTTATCTGTCGCAATCGCCAGTCGCGGTGCCAACATCGGAATCATATCTTTAGTCCATAGGTTTGTCACCATTTTTGCGTGTAACTATTTTAAAATTATTGTATATTATGAAACTTGAAGTCTGCTAAGGTAAATACGTACTACATTGACATGTCATATGTATACCATAAGTGTTTCAATCTATAGATAGAATATTGTTGCAAAGACTAATAACGTTAACCTAAAATGTTAAAATGAATAGGATTTTGTGTTGTTAACTTAGATTTAGTTTTTGCTTTTATTTTATAAAGATGCGGTGGGAAGGAAATATGATACTTTACCTATTAATTATATTAATAAATGTGTTCATTCGATCGATACCTTTAGGTGAGCTCAAATTTAATATTTCACTGCCAATTTATAGATTAAATATATGTTTTAAGTTCATTCATTAATTAACCTTATTAATAAGGAAAATTTATTAATACTAAAGCATTATACTCGGTATGTATAGTCTTAAGAATAATTTTAATTCTCACAAATAATCAACTTCATTAATATTCATTGTATCAGTATTTTAATAATTATTAATTAAAAATTTTCAGTACAATTTATTATTCGTTTAATTACTTACAAAACGATATTTTTGTTGGAAATTCGTTATTTAAAATTATTTCAATTCGAAAGATACTAAAATTTCTATACTTAAGTACGTTGCTTGAAAATAAAAATATACATTGGCCCGCAAAACTGGGGCCTTATTCTACTTTGTCCTAACACCTGTCATTGTTATCGTATTGTTTTTTGCTCGGCCGCCATTACTGTTATGAAATGCCAGTACATAAAAAAACAAACAATAGCACCATAGTAGTTACTGCCGCACTCAGAGAAGTCAATTAAATTTAATGCTTGATTAAAGTTGCTGCTATTAAGGACGTTCTTTGGTATAGCAATAGAATAAGACAACTTCACTAAACAAGTATTAAATTTAATTATCGCCTCTGAGTGCGGCAGTTAAAGACATTTAAGACGATTAAAGACGATTAAGGAAAGAGTACTTTTTAATTTTGTGCATGGAAAATCGTCACTAGTTCCGCCTTAATCGTCATTAACGTGCAATTAACTGAGTGAGCGCCGTAGCACACTGTTACCTCAAATACAGGAAATGCCGCACTCAGAGAGGTCAATTAAACTAAATGCTTGTTTAGTGACGTGTGGTCTTATTCTATTGCTATAGCAAAGAAGGTGACAGCAGTAACTTTAATCAAGCATTTAATTTAATTGACGTCTCTGAGTTCGGTAGTGAGTATGTCAAATAAAGCATCCGTCACTCTCGTACTTATTTACGTGTTAGAACGTGACGAATTCCTTATCCAAACATAGTCACGCGATAAACGCAGCCATATTAGGGCCCCTGGGTCGGTATTCTAGGCACTAAAAACCATATCGTCTTTGATCTGCTGGCCTATTACCTATCGCATTCGCAATCGACTTCAAAGTGGCGCAATTGGTTTCATTTTGTACGCAGACAAGTCTTCGATTTTCAAAATGAAAACGATTGCGATTGCGAGTGCGTTAGTCAATAGCCCCTCCGTTATCATATTGTCAACGCTTTGATAGCTCTTATTTACTTGACAGTAATGGCGGCAGATGTCGAAACAATACCGTAACAGGTCAAATACGATATGTTTATTACCGCTGGGAATAGAGGCCCTGAAGTTTTATAATATATCCGCAGTTGAAAAGGAACCGGGCATAAGATCGCTCATTAAATTCAAAACGGACACATTTCAAAATAATTTGCTCTTACATTAAAAATCGTATTATTACAACAGCTTCTAATTTTAAAATGCAACACTGGCTCTTTCGGATTGTGTCCGTTTTGTATTCAATGAACGAGATGATTGCATCTATGCTAGACGTGCATGACATTTCACATTTCACACGTACCTTACATTTAGATAGATCTAAATTTAGTTATAGCATAGCTTGCAATTGCCAATTAAAGGGCCAAATATCATACTACTTAACTAATATTATCCATAATATGCTTTAAATAAAGCTTTAAGCTTAACTAAATTTCGAAACTAAATAGTAGATGGACATTGTCGTTACGGAACTAAATTGGTGTTGAACCTTATTACATTAATTAAAGTGCTATTTTAGCGTGGGCAAGCGCAATCTGATAGTAATGTAATTTGGAAATTCATTTCGGTGAACCGGGACAGTTTCGCACTACGTAACGAGATTATGAGGGTAATGTCGGCATAGGGAAGGTTAATTAGCAAGCGTTATTTTTAACCCTTGGTCAAAAATAACGCTGCATTGTAGATTTTCGTAGTGGTAGTGGTAGGAGAGTCTTGTGCAAGGTCTGTTCGGATCGCTTACCCTCGCATAACATACCTTGCATGGTTCGCATTGTGTTTCGGTTTGGAGGGTTTTTCGACCGGAAATAGTCCTTGATTGTCCCAATGTATTGTTAGGCCGAAAATCGTTTCATCGAAAACGGTTCTTACAATTGATACGGTTTTTTTATATTATAAAAAACTACCTTACCTAACTAATCTATTCAATAAGTCTTTTTTAATTACTGTAACTTCAGCCAAAAAGGATGTTTAGGCGAAAATATTTTAGACCAAATAATACATTTCAGTGGGATATGGGTTTGGGGCATAAAAAACAGTGAAATGACAAGCTTAGCGAGGCATTCCATCTTTCTCTTTAGGGTTGGCAATGAATTTACCTAGAGGTTGTAAATATCTATGGGTGGCCTGGGGGGTTACTATGACATAGTTATGCAGTTTAGTTTACACTGAGAGAAAAAAACAGAATATTAACTGCTATAGCTCTGTCCTTTACGCTGGCCGTAAAATGAACTGAATGGCAATGTCATAATAACTTCTCTGTGTGAAAAAAACACTGACATGCAAAAATTTTATGGAAAAGATGATTAAATAAAAAAAAATATTGGGCTGGACCTGTCTATTGAAGAGTGCCACTACAAACTTTTCCTCGATTGCCAGTATGTTCATTTTGAAAAGCAAAGGCTTGTCTCTTACAAAATGAAATCAATTGTTGCGCTTTCAAGTATGTATGCTGGCTGGTTTGGATGAACTTAATGCAGAGAAAATCAAAAAACGGAAGTTTTTGTGCCCAGAAAGCTTGTGGGACGGAACATTAAAAACACCTAGGTATCTACATATAAGTAACGATAAAAAGAACGATTTGTTTCTGTGAAGCAATGTTTTTCAGAAATTATTTATTACTAGAAATCATTACGGTGAAAATAAGACCTAGTTTGACTAGACCAAAACTTAATAAAATCGCTATCTCTTGGCACGTCAGTTCAAATTGGCTTCGCCAGATTTAACAAAGAAATTATAAAACGACGACATTAGATATCTAGAGGTGTCGTGCAACAGTGCAGCTATACCAAACTCAGAGTTATTTGCTATATCTCGTCCTGAAATCTATTTTTTTAATTTACCACATTCCCAACTGCCAAAGTAATAGAATCCGAGCCAAAGTAAGGCACAGCTAGTTTCCAAATAAAGACCAAGAATCCAATAAACTGGCGGAACTTTCATTACGTGTCCGAATAGATCGGCATTTTTCATTAAAAAAAACAGGAAGCGATTGATTAATGTCCAGTTGGGTGTACCTAATCCATAGACATGGTGATAAATACTCCCATACAGTAAAGTAAGGTTACGACACTATCTTACGCGTGGGTGATTATTCCTATGGTTAGAGGTGCCTGCAATGATTTATTAGCATTTTGTTGAAGTTCTACATTGCTAAAATAAAAAAATCAGGCACTATCACCTAAAATTATGAGTAATTTTGATGTAAAACAGTGGCGTAGCGTGGACTAATCTAGACGTACGTGAAGTCGCATTATCGATGCCCTTTTCTTTCAGTGTAAATGTTTTTTAGGGTATTAATCGTACTATTTAGAGTTCGTGTCATTCATCAGGGGAATAAACTGCCATCGGATCAAAAAACTCCCATACCTTACGTAATTTAGACCCAAACAAACAAAATGCAAAACTTTCTAAGCACGACTGCATATTCAGTAGGAAATTATTTTCTGAATACCGAGTCTGCTCGTAACAATTTTGAAAGCGGGCGGATATTACTTAGTACGTGTGGTTAGTTCAGTTTTATTTTCATACTCCGGGGAAGCCGCCTAGGGGAGCGTATGAAGTTATCTCCGCACCAAAATTGCTGGGAAGTAGGGTACTTTCCTAACTTAAAAAGGCTACATCTGTTACTAAAAAACAGAGCAGTTTCAACCCTTCACGGTTAAAAATAAAGTTACAGGTTAAATACAGATTTTATTAAACCTGCTGTGTTTTTTTTAAGGATGGTAGCATGATGCAAACATTTTGGCCTTTATAGGCCAGCTTTACAACTATTTGGGGCTTTGATTATGCGTTTAGAAAACTTATAAAATGGTTAAGGGAACATTAGAGCAGAATTATGACATCTGCAGGGTCGAAGTTATAGAAATAAGTACTTACCCATATTATTATTTAAAATTTTAGTATTGTTCATTTTGACATTTACATTTTTAAATAGAAAAGATCAACACATTTGAGATCAATACGTCTGAACCATCTAAAATAATAAAGTCATCAATATACAAATTGAATTAACTCGTCTTCCCAAAATGCGCCGTTTTCTACATAAACTGGGGTTTATTGTATAGGGTATATCTCACTAACTTAAACTGTCCCTTTAAATCACGTCTTTTTGCTTTTTATTGACGCAATTAAGTAAACGGATACACACAGACCTTCTGTTTTGTAATTAATCGTCTTAGCATTTGCTCTATTATACAGGGTGACACCTAAGACGTAATACAAAATGTTATTTTCCGAATCTACTTATGATTACGATCAACTATTAATACGGGACCAACTTCGAAAACGTAAACATAAAATCGACGTCTCCATACAAATTGTGAAACCGGCTGATTGCTTTTAGTATGGGAGATTCAATTTTGTTCTACCGATTTCGATATTAGTCCCATAGTAAAAGTTGATCGTACTCATGAGATCCAGAAAATATAATTTTGTATTACGTCTTAGGTGTCATCCTGTATATACGGTACAATAAAACGGTATCCGTGACCCCCCCCTTCAGTGTATAACCGCTAATACTCTCAATCGAATCCATAGTGGGGATTCAAATAGGTCGACTGTACCTAGTTTGAAAACTAGTAAAAAGTACAAAACCCGCACGGGTCATATTTCCACAAAATTTAAGAATATTCTAACAACATTCGAAAAACGAAACCGCCCTCCGTCCACCTGCATCAAAGTACCTTAGCATCACTCCACCATCAGACTTTAAATGTCTTATGGAGTGATGAAACACAACCTTTTAAATTCAACGCTGTTACTCTAAATAAAGAATACACGTACAGAATAGAGGAATGAAATATAACAAATTTATATGTAAATAAAATTAAACACACGGATACAAATACACAAACAGTGTCCGTGGGATTCCAAACTAGGCTGAGCCTGTATCTTGGGACCCACGGAGTCGGTTTACATATTGCACAAAGAAATCTAAGTATTGTACACAGAAACATGATACACGAAAAAAGTTACAGAACATATTATAATTTAAATTTAATCAACTTTTGATGTTGAGTGCAGTGTGTGAGTGTAAACGTTTACGTGTGTGTGTAAGTATGTGCAAGTAGAAAGAAATACCACTTACTGTAAAACTGTATCAGAATAACGGTTAGTAAAAACACTATTGAATATTCCCATCAGCAGTAATTTTGATGGACCAATCCGGGCCATTGCATTGAATTTCGACGGGAGGTAAAAATAAAAACTAATACACAGTCAGTTAGAGTTCCCCGCGCAGCGAAGCTACGGACCACACATTTAGCGGAATAATTTAAATTTTAAACTATATTGCTAACGGGCCGTGTTCTACATTGTTTTTGTCCCTATCGTTTTTAACTCGACCGCCATTACTGTCAAGTTAATAAGAGCTATAATAATGTTGATAATACGCTAACTATAGGGGTTAAAACAATGTAGAATAAGGGCACCGGTTACGTTCATTTTATTACCCAACTTCCCAAGAGGCTAAAGCCTAGTGTCAGTCGAACTACACTCACGAGCAAAATAATCGGATCAACGTTTGGAGTTTTCCACCCAATATCTTATTTCTTTCTCATGCAATGCTGAAAAATTTTGTACCAAATAAAAGCAGATTTTATCACCTTTCAATTGGTAATATATTTTTCAGGATCGCATGAAGAAGGTAGTAAGATATTGGGCGGAAAATTCCAAACGTTGCTTGACTCGATTATTTTGCTCGTGAGTGTATAATACTTCCTAGCTGTTACTTTAAAAGACAATCTGTAGCACTCAGAGTCAGTTGATGAAGATTCAGTCGTTCCTTAGTGACGATATTTCATACACAAGTTTGTTTGTCTATTTACTTGAGTACGGCGGAATGTCTCATTCTGCGTCTTATTCTTTAGTACTTTTACGCAACAATTATGCATGCTACAGTTTGTGTGGTGTTGTGGGAGTGTAAGTTAGTATGTTTGTTGCTCTTTTACCCTGAAACTGATGGGCGGAATGGTATTTAATTTTAAATGAAGATAGCGTATACCCTAAATTACCTAACTCATAGGCTACCTTTTATCCCGGCAAAATCATTCTTCCCTTTCCCAAGGGGTGGTCTACGAAATTGAAGGTGTAGCGAATAACTAAATCTATGCATACGAGGGCACCGGTTTAACCTAATTGAGTAATATTACTGATTAGAGCATATTTGTTTCAGAGAACTCCAGATAAAATAAAGTATGAAAAAACTGAATGAGCATGGCTTACTTCCCAACTGTACGAGTATAAACAGTAATAACTAATAACATAGGAATGGGAAGCTACTTGCTACTCTTCACAATTTAGCCGAGTAATACAATAGGTACTTACTGGATATACGAGTATAACCGACGAAACGCGATTTGCATTACACGGCTAAAATACGAACAGTGGCAAGTGGCTCAACAATCCCGTGTCGTCACTGTACATATTCTGACATAGCACCTCATAGCGGTTTGATTGAAGTGGTAAAGTCAACACTACAATAAATAGTTCAAAGCAAATTTGACACACTCGTGATGCTGCCTTTGTATTGAATGTAGTTTTTTCCCTTGGTGTACGCTCACCGGATCAAAAACTTCCAAACATCAAAAATATCTCCACATTATTTTGACGTTTTTCAATTTACTGCGTTGCAATACGTTGCAAAATATCAATACAAATGCACGGATATTTTTGATGTCATGTGTGTAGATTGCGCTCAGAATATGTGACATATTTTTATGCCCAAAGTACTATTACTATGGGCATAAAACCATGTTTCTACCTCTATAGACGTGTTATTTTTGAGACCAATATTGGATGATATATTGCTGATGATCACAATTTCCTCACACTTGGGTAAACTAAGAGGTATTTTGCTGGCGAATATTAAAAGCACTGTTGCAGTATCCACCGTGTTCCTTTACCAAATAAAATTGATGAACTGAAATCGAACTAAGTACGTAAGTATGTACTATTTGAACAGATTATGTCGACAAATGCAAGCCCGTAATTACTTACGTTAGTCTGCCCTCTTCGACACATTTCTGACTCTCGTCGCAAACAGAGGGTTGTAGTATAACGCATGTATTTGTGTATCTGTTTTGATATGTGTTTTGTTCGCTCTGACGGGACTACTTAAACTCACTGCTGCGACGGACGATGTTTTTAAGAGAATCACACCCCTGTACTGAAAGTAAGGTTGCAAATTATTTTCGAGGTATCTGGTTTTTAGCTTTATTTAAACATAATTCTTGCTCGAGCAATCAATGATCAGTCACATCTAATAGTACCTACGCACGTAGGTATGCAATCACAAGACTAAAGTGGCAAAACTAAAGCATTTAAGTAAAAAACGATTCAAGCATGCAAATCAGGCAATCAGCTGTTCGCACTTGACGCCATTTTGAATATTTATTCCCCTATCCACTGTTTCTATTTCTGCGCGCGTGTGACACGGCCAATGATTGGATGTTATTGGATATTGGTTTTTGGCCTCAGCTGGCATCAGTTATTGACAGACACGCTAGCCTGATGCAATTTGAGTATTTAAACCTGGATTGAGAATAAGGTTAGTTAGAATTTAGGCCTTGATTCTTCACGTGTAACTTGGATACACACATTTATAGCTTGGTAAGGTTCTTTGGGCATGGAAAAGGCAAACGTCCACACGACCCGGCCGGGTTAGGTGGAATCTGTGACCTATAGACATTTGCAAACTCGAGACTACAATCTTAAGACGGCCAATCCTAACAACTATGATGAATGAATGAATGAATGAATTATATTTATTTTCCAAAATAAGTCACAGTACACATTGCAAGTTTTGTCAAAAGTACAAGAAATTACATTGGTATCGTCAACAATATACATATATTGAGCTATATGAGCTTGAACATTGCTGGTTGGCGGTAGGTCAAAGGATATAATGTTAGTGAGTCCTACCAACTTTGTGATACCAGTTTATAAACACGTAAAATTTGAACACTCTTATTATCATCTAGTAGAATCTGTTTAAATTTTATTCACTATGGCGATTCTTTTTTTTTTTATTCGAGTCGTATTTCATCTGCCGCTTTTTATTTTGTTATGATCGATCGACGTTTATATTTCTTGCAGGTTAAGAAACGGAGCCAAGGAGGGCGGCGCAGGTTATCAAGACATTTTACGATTGCCACGGAGGATTAGAGAGGTCGATTATTGATGAAGATAATATTTTATTGATTAAGATTTTCTTAGAACGCTTCTTCTCAGCTTGCGGCGCCGGCCTCTCGACGTCCCCGCGCGGCCTACTTTCTGAATTAACATGTTTTATTACTTTTATTATTTCAAAAGAACATCTAATTTGAACTGCAGTCTGTACTTGATAACTTTTCGGAATATTTTGTCACAGAAATGCCTAAGACACGGGTAAATACAGGCGAACTTCAAATTCGATTAATTGATTCAAACAAAACAGTACAGAGACGACCATACCGACTGACACCGAGTGAACGTGAATCAATGCGAAACATAGTAAATGAATTATTAAAGGCTAATATTATCAGGCCTAGCTGTTCTCCTTTTGCTAGCCCGGCTTTGTTAGTAAAGAAGCGTGACGGAACGGATAGAATGCGTATAGACTATCGTGAGCTTAATGGTAATACGGTGCCCGATCGTTATCCATTACCTATCATTGCTGATCAAATTTCGCGATTATATGGCGCTCACTTCTTTACAAAACTAGACTGTGCTAGTGGTTTTCATTTAATCCCGATAAAAGATCCCGAATGTATGTGTCAATGGTTATTCCGCGACCGCATGGCAGTTGACGTGCAAGTGTAAAATTTCAAAACTAAAAGCATGAAACGCTCCAGTTAATTCGTGATGCTATTATGGTAAACTTGGAAGAAAAAACAGTTATACTTAATAAAATGTATAATGTAAAAATGCACATGAAATTATTACGTTTTTGTGAAACGCTCATTAAATATCGAATCCCATCAGCATTTGATCGATAAAATTTCACATTATCTCTCATGACTGTCCTTTTATTGTTTTGCCCAAGCCCTTAATTGGTAACAATTAGCAGTTCCTGCCGATAATCGCCATCGATTATTCTTTAATCACGACCAATATCGATACGAATTCGATTCAGAATTTCTTGGAAGGAAATCACATTTCTTCCGAGGTAGGTAATTGGCCCTTTTACTTTAATTACCTTTGGGAGATTGTTTGATAATAAATCTGCAGATTCTGGTACGCTAGACCAGACTATTTGTCTAGATTTTTATTTTAATCTATCCTCGTTTTTAAAGCTTTTTTACTTAAGGAATAAAGACTTTTTTTACTGCAGGTATTCAGGTTCATGCTTAAAATGGTAGTCATAAGTATTTGGGATTTAACATATTTTTACACTGTATACTTAGTCATTCTAAAACTTTTCTAAAAAAACTATTGGCGACAGAACTTTGCTTTTCTTTGCTTTGTTACGAAAATAAAATTAAATTTAAAATACACATACATACATACATAAACTCACGCCTTTATTCCCAGAGTGGGGTAGGCAGAGCTACAGAATTACCAACAAATCTAATAACTTGTTAATAATTCTGTAACCACATTTTAAACTGTAACGATTAATTACTTTGCTTAGTGCTATTTTTATTAATATCTTAAGTGAGGTTTATATTCGCAGTAGTTGGATGAAAAATTCGATATCTTCAATCTTCAAACAACATGTCTCTATAACTAAATATAAAACGATTACGCAAATCTAAATCTAGATATCCACCAATTCCTTGTCAGATTAGGTGACCTCAACTTTAGTGTACTAAAATTGACCGCCGCTCATTTAAATGTAAATTTCATGGTCTCCCACAGGAACTCTGTAAAATTACGAAAGAAGCTCAAAAACAACGCAATCGTATAAACATTTATTTATGCCAAATAACCAAAAGACCTCTGCCGACCGTTCAAACAAAAATAACCTTTCTCACCTCTTCAGTAAGCAATATCAATAAACACTTATCAAGTTGGTTTGTAACTCGGTATGGTCACATAACCATTTAAAGTTGGTCCGTCTCTCCCGCCCTTTGTTTGGGGGCTTGGTTATTCTGAACGAATCGAGAGGTCGTATTGGGCTGGTGAATGTGCGAACAATAAAAACGGAACAATGCGGCGGTAATGTCATCCAGGCAGATTCCCACGTCTGTGTCGTTGTCGACAGGTCGTTGACATGTCGCATCGATTGGCAGAGGTTTTTGCCATCGATTCCTGAGATGCCGGCAGCCAAAGGATGCACTAACGAAGCCGAGTTTCGTGACTTCAAGTTAGTTACGTCTGTAAAGATTTTTATAAAATCCCACTACTTAATTTTAACGCGGAAGTTTGTCGACTATTTGGGATTACGCGTGGATTTTTTCAATCGTATTTCTCATCAAAATATGACAAAAAAGAGATCACCAAAAGTGAAATTCAAATTCAAATCGGTCCAGAAATACGGATGATAGTTGGCGATATTTCCTGCCAGTTATGACATGGGGTCCTTCAAGAAAAGAGCTCTTATTTTCCTTAAAGGCCGGCAACGGACCGACAACTCAACTTGAGTTGCCGGTGTTCATGGGCGGTGGTGATTACTTCCGATCAGGTAAGCCGCATGCTCGTTTGCCTCCCTCTTTTATAAAAAAAAAAAAAAAAAAAAAAAATGTAAAATTCTATATCTTTAATCTTCAAACAACATGTCTCTGCATCTAAATATAAATGGGTTACTCAAATCTAAATCTAGATATACACGAATTCATTGTCAGATTAGGTGACCTCAACTTTATGTCATTTAAATGTAGATTTCATGGTCTCCCACAGGAATTCTGTAAAATTACGAAAGAAGCTCAAAAACCACGCAATCACATAAACATTTATTTACTTATGCCAAATAACCAAAAGACCTTTGCCGACCGTTCAATCAATTTTTTTTTATTACTATATTATTAAAAAAAGTCCTAGTAATGGCATTGTACCGACCATGCTGACCGCTTTCTTTGTTGAATTGCTAATATGTAATATTTTAATAGACACACGTTGAAAGAAGTAAATGCCCGTTCTCCCGTTTCGCGTGAAATCAAAAATAAAAAAGGTTTTTGTTTATAGGTATCTATTTCTAGCTCTATTTTTAGCTCGAGAATAATGCCATACATATAAGGCAGACGCTGTCCACGCTAAAAGGTTTACAAAAGTAAAAGCACCATTCATTTTCTAACAATGGATTTGCAATAGAAAAACTATTATTATACTCTGAGGCAGATCCTTTTAAAGAGCGGTGTTAAGTTCCAATTCAGTTTAATATCAAACAAAATCAGAAAAATTAAGAGCAAAGTTCTTTGCGCTCTGCCCCCGCCCACCAGGTTCCTAAAATTGGCATTATTGTATTGATGTCCAAAAAATATTTTTACAGCAGCCAAAGAAATAAATTTACTTCTTACCTTAATATCGTTTGGGCACGGTTTAATGTATCTACTAACTCCGATTGTTTACAAATTTTGAGTTCAAACTCATACGATAACAATGTCATAAGCAAGTGGGCTTTACCGAGTAGAAAAACCCCAGGGGCTCTATTCTACGTTGTGTTGTGTTGAATCTATTATCACCGTATTGTGCATGTCATGATAACTTTTACTTGTAGGTAATGTAGGTATTAACTTTACAGTAATGGCAGCCGCGTGAAAAACAATATGATAGCAATCAGGTCGAGATGGTACGAGAATTTTAATTTGTATTAAGGAATCATTTCCACAAGATGCGCGCGGAGCGAATTGAAATGTTTCAGTACTAATTAAAATTTTCGTCTCGACTCGTCTCGCCCGCCTGGCCGGTGGGAAAACACCTTTAAACATTTCACTGAAAATCAGTTTATTATTACGACCGTACAAAACAAAAAACCTGCCCTCAACTGACTGACGTCGGATAACGTTTTCGATTACAGCTCGCAATCTGCTGGAAGACGGCACAAGGCGTACACAAAACCTAAATATCTGGCATCGGAGCATACCGTGCCTTATCGAGAAGAATGCACGCATCGATCTCTATCAGCCGGGCAGGTGCGATTGTGTGGTAATGCGGACAGGGAGCTTTCGTCGAGCATTTCGATGACTTTGATGGTTGGGGCCTTATTCCTCCTTATACAGGGTCGGTAGCTCTAGCGTGTACATTTTAATCGTACGTCACGTTATCGAATCGCCTTTAAATTTGAAAACGTATTTTATTATAAGTAGCGGAATCTATCCGAACCACAAACCCCTAAAACAGAGTTCCAGTTTCAATATACATTTACATTACATACATACAGTCACGAGATTTCATTTGGTTCCCATCTTAGGTCCAAAGTGAATCTGATATTCTACAACAATAAGGTTGAGTTTCCTAAAAGTTATAAACGACTTGACATCTCTAATGACATTGACGACTTCAAACATATTTTTCTTGAAATGGGTTCCAAATTAACGCTCGTGACCGTACATAATCTGACGCCTTTTTTCCCAGAAGGCAGACGAGTGGCATAGGCAGAGCTACAGAATTACCTATAACTCTAAAACCCTGTTGACAATTCTGTAACCACATTTTGCACAATTAGGCTAAGATGTACATTTACAAATTATCTATAAGTGGAAACGAAACAATAAAAACAAACGAATGAACTTACAAACTTACTTAAAACTACAGTTATCTAACAAACCGCTACCAGTGGACATCGTTCTCAAAATACTAAGCATTGCCATGTTAAATGGCACTGCCTAATATTTGTGCCAAGTAAAACGCAGCATTTTGGTCACGAGTTCTGATCAGGCGTTTCGAAAGATTTTCAAAAATGCGGTGTGCTCCAGGTCCCCACGGTCCTAAAGTATCGACCCGAAAAGGCTCAAATACGTAACTTCGAACAAGTTGACTGTATTTACACCGTTAGAGGGTTTCTGCTGATTTCGCCGCAAAACCAAATTTAATACTTGCCAAGTTTGCATTATATTCAAATATGGCGGGTAAGAAAGCCCGTGAAATTACTAGCATACGACCATTCCACGTTGGTTTCCAAATATCCTAAGCCTGGTGGTTGGTTTGCCTAAGTGTGCAAAATGTGGTTACAGAATTATCAACAAGTTTTTAGAGTTGTTGGTAATTCTGTAGCTCTGCCTACCCCATTCTGGGAATAAAGGCGTGAGATTATGTATGTGTATGTGTATGTTTCCAAATATCTATTATCTTTTTAGGGGACCATCTATCACAGACACAGTAACCTAGTCCCTAACTAAGCTCTTTTACTCTCTGAGTACTAGGCAACCTTAAACATACTCGTACTTACGAGTATATGTATAGGCAAAACCATACTTAAATACACAAAAACATCCAAGACATATGAACAAATACTCGTAAGTACCTACTCATCATACCTAATATTTGCTAATATCGGAAATCGATCCCAGGACGATTTAGCTTCGTAGACAGGGTCACTACCAACAAGGTTAAACGTTTCGTCGACGCTAGACTGTCAATTGTTTCAACCATCTGCCTCCCAACAAAGTTCAACATCACCAAGTATTATTAAGTTATTCTACCGAGCGAACGAACAGGTATGTAGTTTACTCACTCATAGTATACTCGTATAGAGTGTACAGGTACAGTCACCATCATAATTGACTACGCAGTTTCCCCAGTTGGTAGTGAGCCTACAAAGCTAGTGGTTCCGGGTTCGATTTCTGGTATTATATTTATAGGGTGATGAGACTGATGAGTGCGTATCTATTCCTAAGTCTTGGATGTTTTCTATAGGTTTGTATATTTTTTTATATCAGTCTGTTATCGTTGCCTAGTAACCATAGCACAAGTCTAAAGCTTACTTTGCGCTTTGGGACTATTATTTTTAGTGAGAATGCACTCATTAATCTAATAATATACAAGATTGTAGTCAAAACTATCTGACACGCTTTTATTCCTCTAATTATAAAGACGTGTCAGTTATTTTGAAGCCAAATGTTGGAATTGTTGGATAATAAACTGGCCCGCAAAACTAAGTATCATTAAAAGTGTGAAATTATCATTAAAAGCGTGATACTTAGTTTTGCAGGCCAGTACATTATAATATATAATTAGTGACGACTGTACACATACTTAGCTATTTAGGTAGGCGTTACACAAACGTTGTCTGACAATGACAACTGATCGGAATTCTCTACAAACCTGTTTGGGAATAGTTTGAATTAATGAGTTTATAAACACTATTTATGCGGGCGTATTGTGAAACTGATCGGAGGTTTTAGACTTGGGAGATTACATAATCAAGTCAATTTGTCCCACTACTCGTTAATTCTGCCGTCCTAAACCAAACGACTAGACGCCGTCATTAACGACTAGCTGTTGCGTGCGACTCCGTCCGCGCAGAAAAAAAAAAACATAGCCTATCGTCAGTGCGCCTGCAATACCGCGTAACTAACAAATTAAATAAGTTGCAAAGTACACCTTAGCACCTAAGTCAGTAAGGTACATTTTGCAACTACATGATTTTTTTACTTACGCGGTATTGCAAGAGCACCGACGCTATGTCACTCATGCCCGGTTCCTATATTCAAGAAACGAATCGTTTTCCTTACGTCTCGTTAAAATTTGACACATTTTGTACGTAGCAAATGTCAAATTTTAACGAGACGTAAGGAAAACGATTCGTTTCTTGAATATAGGAACCGGGCATCAGAGTGAATGTAGCTTCCATCGGTGAAAGAATTTTTGAAATCTGCACAGTCTTTTTGAGTTTATTCATTACAAACATACACACACACAAAAATACAAATCTTTCCTCTTTATAATATTAGTGTAGACATAGAATTGAATTTGCTTTGGTGATTGAATTTAAGATACTGTTTATTGGTTTAGGAGGGCAAAATAAATTATCTTCAACATTTGCTAAAGAGATATATCTTTCAGTCCGTTTTAGGGCGTTTTACAAGAAAAGTAACAACGGTAACGTTTCCATTACGTCACGATAATGCCCTCATACGACAATAAGCGCTTTTTCACATTCAGTAACCGAATTAGTTTTAATCCTCACTCGTTAATAAAAAGGGTTGCACTTCCTACAGGAGTTTAGTCTGAGATGCCACTATTTGTTTTATTGCAGTATAGTTAATATTCGTGACGTACAGTCAAGGAAATTAATTCCTATTCCACTTTGGACTATGTCAAAGTGACGTAATCAATCAAAACGTAAAAGACATCTTATGACTTCATCTACAGTGTCAATTTGACATAGTCCAAAGTGGACTAGGATTTAATTTCGGTAACTTTATTTAATAGAAAAGTTAGGTACCGTACATTGTAAAATATCAAAATACATACATACCGTCACGTCTGTAATCCCAAAGTGGGGTGGGCAGAGCTGCAGAATTAACTACAACTCTAAAAACTTGGTGATAGATAACTGATAAATCTGTAACCACATTTTGCATAAATAGGTAATGTTTACCAGCGTATTAGTGACAGGTTGCAAGCCCATCGCCTAACAGTAGGTACTGCAAGCCTTTATTTCCTGTCTAGCCTCTTACGACATCTACGGGAAGACATGCAGTGGCACTTTTCTAACACGGCAACAACACGGAATATCAAAATAATGTAAGAATATTGTGTATAAGTTGCCTAAGGCCCAGGCAGATTTTGGATAAGGCATCCGAAACCTTCTGACAGGTAAATAAGTACACGTGTCGAAAAGTGACGGATGCTTTATCCACAGTTGACACGCGATATAGACGCAGCCATACTAGCTGTTGTTTGATCAGTAGTTAAACTAACTAATTCTTAAAATTCAAAAAAGGAATTGAAAATTTGACCATTAGTTACGGTTTTTAACCATTAGTTAGTTTAAATACTGATCAAACAACAGGCCTAAAACCAACCGTTTTCAATTAAAAAGTAATTTCCTTCCACATTGTTCTTCGTTGATACACTAAACAATTTGTTGACAATATGTAAGTTTTACAGTTGTGCAAATAAAATATGAGACTTAAGCTGTTGGTCTAAGGTTTAATTCCGTTTGTACGTCAGAATCAATAAAATCGATAAGATGCGTCTGACAGTTTAAGTACTTTGAAGTACCGACTTTATGCCGGCGCTTTGGCCGACGGTACAGTCAGTACAGAGTACAAAGATGTATCCACTTTTGACCCTTATTGTAATGCAGTAAGGTGTAAGTGTGGATACATGATTCTGTAGTCAACTGTACATTGAGCATAATGGTTTTTTCATCACTACATAGTATAAAACAAAGTCGCTTCCCGCTGTCTGTCCCTATGTATGCTTAGATCTTTAAAACTACGCAACGGATTTTGATGCGGTTTTTTTTAGTAGATAGAGTGATTCAAGAGGAAGGTTTTTATGTATAATAAATTTTGTTTTATGTACGTGTGTTATAGAAAACTCAAATAAACCGAAGCGAAGCGAGAGCGGCTCGCTAGTATACTTATATACCTATTACTATATACTTATTTAGGGCTTTTGGAAATTCTAATGCAACAATAAAAAATACAGTTTACGCCTTCGTACGTTATTTATTTTATTTTCTTCTCTAACGTTCACCGTCAGTGTTAACTAATCGATGCATAAATTTAAGTTTTTCGTAACACAAATAAAATAAATTGGCATTTTGTTACACACCAATGAAAAACGATCTCCATAAAATACCAAAAGTTGTTGGTAGTAAAACCAATATCGACAGATTCGTCGATATTTTCTACAACGTATTCGATACCAACACCGGCTAAATTCCATACATTTTGTTTGGAAATGTATGAGTTTGGCTCTTAACGCGTTGAAAACACGATAGTTTAATATTATTATAGAAGCGCGCACGCAGCGTGCCGTCTTCCCATTCATTTGAATGAACTTCCCATACATTAGACGAATATGTGGATGTGTGAGTAGAATTGGAAAGCGTAGAACAAGCGCCCACGCTCGTGTGTGGGCACAAACATCTGAATAGAAATTAGATACGAGACGTTAGGCTACTGTCTTTTGATTTTATTTTGTTTTGTTTTCGAGTATTTTTAATTTAATTCTATTAGGTATATTGATAACTTTGATAAGACTAAACTTCTTATTCATAAACGCTAAAGCTAAAGTCTGATTGAAATACGCTTTGCCCAAATCTGTTATTATGACATTTGATTGGAATAAAAATGGACAGCGAATATTTGAACTAAATTAGGTACTTATATTGTGAGATTATGAATAAGACTGTAAAAGCTTTATCGCGTGAGTCTTACAGGATTGGTCAGCGAATTAACATGATTAAAAAAATCGGTGTCTAAGGGCTAAACTAACTAATTGTTAAAATTCGAAAAAGGAATTGAAAATTTGACACATTTCCTTGAGATTCCTTAATTTTTTTTATTTCATTTTTCGAACTTTAACATTTAGTTAGTTTAACTACTGATCAAACAACAGGCCCTAGTTTAAATCATTACGTTTTGTAATTTCAAAGCATAGTTAGCATTTTGCAATTTATACACTTATGTACATTGTCGCTTAAACACCGACCTAATAACAGTTTCGTCATAGCGGTCGGCGACTTTTGTAATTGTATGTTAATTTTAATTTTTGCTAATCTAGCATCGAGTATCTATTATACCATCAAATTTTGAATTTTTCTATGGACAAAAGAAACATCCTTGTCGTAATAAACTTCAAACCGAACATGACATGACAAGCATGGCAATGACAATGACAATCACAGTGTAGTGTACAGTGCTATCATTCTCTTAATGGTATCGGCAATCTTCATTTTTCTATGGCACACGAGTGACAAATACAGTAGGTATGTAAACTTACTAAAACCATCTCTTTCAACCAGTTGCTACGCTAGTTGAGTTAAGTGTTTTACCACATTTTTTGCTAGTGTGTGTCGAATATTTTTAATTTTATCATTGCATAAAAATTATAACACCTCACCTTTTTCAAAGTCGGTTAACCCTAAAAGTATCATCCCATGTGTAATGTTTACATCGTAGTTCAGTGCCCATTACAAGACCCGTATGTAATGTTTTCATCGTAACAGATTATTGAACTTGCGTTCAGTGCATTATTTATTTAAATTTGAAAAAGTGTTAAGATTTTAATAATTTATATACCCCAACCTTATCTATCGCCTAGACATGCTCGGGTTCAAATAAATGGTTTTGGTAAGTTTACATACTGTATACTGTCAGTTGCGAGTGCAAGCGTGATAGCGTCAACCAGCTGAAAAATATTAAGAAGCTGGAAAAATGAGCATAAAAAGTAGCTAAGCATAATAACATGCTCAAAATGATCTATACAGTCGAGTGCAAATCACTTTGGCCTCTTCGGTTGCGTAGGTACCTACTTCTGCCGCTGACTGTACTAATCTCGTATAATTCTTACTAGTAGATTTTGGTGTTCCATAGCTGGGGTGTTATTCTCTCAAAAACAACGGACGGTCGGACGAACGAGCTAAATCGCAGCGGCGAGTTTAAGTAGTCCCGTTCAGAGCGAATAAAACACATTTTAGCGCGTGCATTTTCAATTAAGCAGCCCTATACGTTCGATCCATCGGCAGAAAACATGCTGCCAAATTGAAAATGCACGTGCTATGTTTTGTTTGCACTGATGGGACTACTTAAACTCGCCGCTTGGACATTCACTACCCTAAGTCCTGCACCTTTTCACCATCAATTTTGTTATTTTCGTTTCGTTTTTTTTTGTTTACGTTGGTTTGCTTGTTGTTGGTGAATGAAAATTCTTTTTTTTGTCAAAATTGTTTTAACTCCCCTCCCCCTACATCAAGAGATACAACAACTTTATTCTATTGATCTAAGCTACCGGGCTTAATTACAATTCGCAACGTCTTTTTTAAACGTTTATTCAAATTTTCCATGATAAATGGCCTAAAACACCATTATAACTACTATTATAATAACAGGACACAATAAATAACTAAAATAATATAAAAATACATAAATAGCGAGCCATCGAATGTAGTTCCGAGCCATATGCGTTATATTCTCGAATGTTTTGCATAAATTTTATTGACGGGACCGGTTTTTTTTCCTTTGTTATATTTTGATCGCATCTGTGGCCCATAAAGTTTTTTTATTGCCATAAGTTTTAGAGATACACATCTGAATTCTTTAAACAGTCTAAGTTGACACCTTTTTGCGTTTTTATTTGGTTATCGTCAATTGGCGAGGATAAGGAACTTTCAAGTTTATTCGAAGAAAAACAATTTAAAAAAACTGCCTTTAGAAGACGAATGAAAAACGGAATCAAGCGTTTTTTACTTTGACCTTAGGGGAAAGGTTTTGTCCGTCGATTACAATCTAACCCTCTCATTCATAAACGCATGATAGCTAAAGTGTCCTTAAAATATGTTTGTTCTTATCCTTCTTTGTCACATTTCAATTTGACAAAAAAAGACGAAAATCACACTAACAAAAATAGGCACATTGTGCGTATATGAATAAGGTAGTAAGTTAAACACAAGTAACCCCCTATACTGCATATTTCATTAAAATCGTTATCGAGTACGACATTTCAAATGTATATGTATATGTAAGTATAGAAATATTCTTTGTGTTTATTAGTATAAGATAGAGACAAGTAAATAAATTATACACACTAACTAATACGCAGCTTATCCAAATACATTACAAAGCTAATATAATTCCTAATCTATACGAAATAATTGATACATTTAGATATGGCATACTAAGAGACGTAATTGCTTACTTACTAGCGACCCGCCCTCGCTTCGTTTCTGTTTATGTGAGTTTTCTGTAACACCCGTACATAAACCAGAATGTATTATGGAAAATTATATACTTAACTGATAATGAAAACCGCATAAAAATCCGTTCAGTAGTTGCGTTTATCGCGAACATACAGACAAACAGACGCGGCAGGAGACTTTGTTTTATAATAATGTAACAATTTAGCTATTCTTAGGTAAAGTAAAACCACGACCATTCTTTAGGTACCCCGCAAAATGGCCCACTCTGCGCCGTAGCGTACTCGTATGACCCAAATTAAACAATTCCGTTTTCAAGCAAAGTAGGACAATCGCAGTGGCCTCTCGGATTAAAGGTGTAGTGTGTTAATTTGTAGACTTTATTAGCGTGTTCATTAGATATTAGTAAGTATTGAGGCTGATTAGATTTAGTTTGAGAAGGAATCTTATGGAATTTAAACCACCAACACACTGACAGCGGAAGCGGTGCGTTCCCGTTCTAAAACCGCCTGCACCACGCTTTTGCAACGCTTTTTAAGGCTCAGTACCCTTACCATGAGTTACGACTACTGTACCCGCTAGCGAGTCGAATGCTTTGTCTCTCGCAATCTATAAGAATACTGCGAGGCCTGCGAGGGACAGAGCATTCGACTCGCTAGCGAGTACGGTAATAGTAACTTATGGTAAGGGTACAGTTAAATTGAGCGATAGCCCGCATACTTTTAGCGATTACATTTCGTCGCTGCAATAGCTCTCGGCTAATTTTTTTTAAAACAATCCGTAAACGAATTGCTACAAGCATGGGGGCTATCAACTAATGAACCTGCCTTTGGTATGGAAACTCGCCGCATCGTGCCGCCTCCGCTCTCTATGTGTTGGTGGCTTTACGTTATTCACTTTTTTAAACGTATTTTATATGGCATGAAGAAGGCAAACCGCAGACCACCAGCCTCCTATGTCACCATGCTGATGATAGGTGACAGTTGAAAATTCGGTGTACACTACAAAGTTAAGTTACATCACTGGGATTTGTGTAAACTGCGCTGTGTATACTAAAATGTCACCTGTCACCTGTCATTGTAGTGATAGTGAAATGGCGCTTATGGCAGGTGGGCTCTAAGGCCTTCGGATATGTTTGATTGCGAATGCGTTGCCCGCCCTAAGACTATGATGGAATGTCCTCAGTCCCCATGCCGTAAGTTCACCGTCTATCTTACTTTCCCAACAAAACACCACAATACAAACACTTAGTAAAGACCTGGTAAAGGCCTAGAACGTAGGAATCAACATTAACATTAAGTTATTTACACGACAGTGTCTATAAAATTAGATGAACAATCGCGCAAATAACACAATTAATTAGTAATATCAGATAATATTGTTTCCTTCCTTAAATGAAAAAAATATATATAAAATTCTAACGCAGGATCTTTAAAGTCGGTTATCACTATTCCTTTGGAAACTGACCATATTCCCAACCTAAAAGTTCCCTTATTCCTCTGTACTAAAAACTATCCTTGTCAAACACACACTACTAAGTAATATTTGGACGGAAAATGATTAAGATGAACGCTGGAGCCTGCAATGCGTTACCCGATACTCATTTTCCATGGGAGAAACTTTTAGCTCATTTTGTAAGCAAAAGGACCATTTTTCCTCTTATTTATTGCGTCCTTCAGTTAACTTTGTGCTGTAAATCTTCGCAGGCAATTTGCTCTCACTACACAATCTGCAGGGTACAGGCATGCTTGTAGTAACCTTTGAAAAATCTCATAAAATCAGTTTGCTTTGATTTTATAGGTACCGGGATATTTTCTAAAGATGCAAGCTTTAAAGCGCGCCTGAGTTAATCTCTAATATATAAAATTCTCGTGTCACAGTGTTTGTAATAAAACTCCTCCGAAACGGCTTGACCGATTCTTATGAAATTGTGTGTATATTCAGTAGGCCTGAGAATAGGACATAAAGTATATTTCGTAAGGTTTGTATTTGCCGCCGGCACGGACAGCTATCACTATCACTACATAGTATGAAACAAAGTCGCTTCCCACTGTCTGTCTGTCCCTATACATGCTTAGATCTTTAAAACTACGCAACGGATTTTTTTTTATTGATTGAGTGATTCAAGGGGAAGGTTTGTGTATAATAAATGCTGTGTCATGTACGGGTGTTACAGAAAACTCAGAAGCACAGCAAGCAGCATTATTGTGTTCCGGTGTGGGAACGGTGAATACTAGCATAAATAGAGGCATTCCATCTTAGGGTTGGCAACGCATTTATGGTCTTAGGATTGCAGCCTAAAGATTGTAGGAAGTCCTGAGAATGCAAATGTCTATGGGTCACATATCCCACTTACCTGAACCTGGTGGCCTGTTCGTTCGTTTGCCTTCACCCTTTTAAAAAAATCCTAGGGAAATAACGATACTCGAATATAGCCGTAAGTAACATCTACCTTAAAGTTAATACCAATTATTTTGCTAACTAGGTATATCCTCGTAACACAGGGAGATTTCAGGGAATTTAAATCTAACATCAAGCAAATAAAGTTAAATTATCACATACATATACATATTAAATCACGCCTGTTTCCCAGAGGGGTAGGCAGAGACCACTTCTTTCCACTTGCTACGATCTTGACAAATTTCTTTCGCTTCTTCCACATTCATACATCGAGTCATGCACGCAAAAATTATCTTTGCTCTTAAATGTCATTTTCAACTTTTAAACAAATGAAAATTTACTTTATATTCACTAAAATAAAGAACTAAATTGCCTTGATTATGTACCTACAGCACACCAGGTCTCACGAGGACAAACGTCTTATAAAATAATTCTAGACGCGTTACAACATCTAATCAAAATTAGCACGCACGCCCACTCCGGCGCAGACAAAGCGGCCCACGCGCAGCGTCAATGGACAGCATTACCATAAGCCAGCTGCTTGGGCTCTGCGTGACGTGTGCGTTGACAACGCAGTAGGTGACTGCCTACGAAGCTAGCGGTCCGGGTTCGATTTCCGGAAAGGGGAAATATTTGTGCTATGTATTTACTACCGCTCAGGTAGTATTTGTGATCGAGTCTTTGTTGATTTCTAAGTTCTAAGTCTGTCTAGTAAGTACTCATGGTACAAGCCTTATTCAACTTTTACTTTATTTACTTACTTTATTTTTGTTTTGTTTTGAGACATTATCTCCTCACATTGTAGTGCCCTAACAGGGTTTGTGGTGGACATTATAATATAGTTAGTTATAAGACCTACAAACAACTATGAATAAAAAATTGAAATTGAAAATTGCCTTGAGATTAGTTTGGGACTATGTCATTTGTGTCAGATTGTGTCGTGTTACTTACTTATATAGATACTTATTTTAAAAACCACAAGAAGTACTATCGGTGCTTTTACCTCTACGTCAGAACACTACCGTGCGAACACTGTGTCGTAAAATGGTAAGTGGTGGTAGCTAATCCGAATAGCTAAGAAAACAGATGTGTTTCTTAATATCGTCCCTTTACGAAGTATATTTTGATAGGAAAGAAGTCTTAATAATTAATAAACTTTGGAACACGAGTTTTTTTTTTCTATCTTACTTTTTGAGCAGTTAAGAGATTGAGAAATTAAAGGGACTATATGTCCCATGTTTGGCTCTTTGTAGGTATCTATCATTTTTATTGACTGTACTACAGCGGTGCTGGGTACAGTTCTACTCAGTAAAACAGTAGCTTTTGACATTTTATCGGAGGTATTTTATTTCGGCCACCGTTACTGTTAAGTAAATAAGATTTATTATAGCGTTAACAATACGATTACATGTCAAAAGCAATATTATTTTACCAGGAAGAATAAAGCTAAATTGATTAACCAAATAAACAAAATATCTTTACGATAAATTACACCACATGCTACTGCATTAGCGTTCATTAGATTGGAATGAATCCTAACTTATGCATGTTATTCATCCCCACCATCTCTCTCACATCACGCCAGCGAGAGCGAGATATAACACCTAAACACGATTAATGCATTAACAAAACCGAATACCATTTAAATTTATATTTTGACACGTGGGAATAAAATCTAAAGTTAAGTTTGTTTGTGTTCTTTTGGGTTTGTGGCAACAACTACCAACTTTAAGTGTTTATGTGTGTTAAGCATCTTATTATAAAATCGTCTTTATGTTTTACAATGTAAAGATTAAATCTGTATTGGCGTGTTAAGTCAACACACAGCCTTATAGAAGTGAGGATTGGATCTATGAAGCCCGATTATAGGTCACGCGTAGGCGCAACGCACACGTGTAAATACACTAACACTCACATTCAGACAGTTTGAGTCACACATGGGGTTGCCAACCATACTATACTCTACAGTATTGTACTATATACTGTTGAAGAAATGTATTAGTAAAATACTATATTTCGGTCAGTCCTTTTTACATATACGGTTAGGGTTGGCTGTTTGAACCTGATTTTAAGCACCAATGTAGATGCAGTGGAGATATGGTCTTTTTAGGGTTCCGTAGCCGAATGGCAAAAAACGGAACCCTTATAGATTCGTCATGTCTGTCCGTCCGTCCGTCCGTCCGTCTGTCCGTCCGTATGTCACAGCCACTTTTTTCGGTAACTATAAGAGCTATACTGTGGAAACTTGGTAAGTAGATGTATTCGGTGAACCGCATTAAGATTTTCATACAAAAATAGAAAAAAAACAATTCATTTTTGGGGTTCCCCATACTTAGAAATAAAACTCAAAAAAAATTTTTTCATCTAAACCATACTTGTGGGGTATTTATGGATAGATCTTCAAAAATGATATTGAGGTTTCTAATATCATTTTTTTCTAAACTGAATAGTTTGCGCGAGAGACGCTTCCAAAGTGGAAAAATGTGTGTCCCCCCCCCGTAACTTCTAAAATAAGGGAATGATAAATGTAAAAATAATATATGATATACATTACCATGCAAACTTCCACCGAAAATTGGTTTGAACGAGATCTAATAATTAGTTTTTTTTAATACGTTATAAATCGTAAAGTGCATTTTGTGGTACGGAACCCTCCGTGCGCGAGTCCGACTCGCACTTGGCCGGTTTTTTTCAACTCGGATAGTTGCCCCAATAGCAGGTAGAATGTAAGTCAGTAGTAAGTGTTGTGCCTAATATTTAATGATTAAATTTACCCCCTTTCTGAAAAAGTTTTTCTTCATTGTATTTTATTTCTGTGTACTATATTTTTTATACCTTGGGCTGGAAAATACTATATTTCCCTAAAAAAATTGTTGGCAACCCTACTCACACACCATCATCCGTTTTACTGAATGAAATGCCGTAAGAGATTATGAGTAATTAGGAATGTGAAATGTCTTGCAACTTTTGAAGTGTGTCCTACTAATATCATTAATGCGAAAGTTTGTGTGTGTGCGTGTGTTAGTTTGTTACTCCTTCACACTGCAATGGCTGGACGGATTTATATGAAATAAAGATAGCTTATACCCTGGATTAACACATAGGCTACTTTTCACCCCGGAAAATTGAAAAGTTCTCGAAGGTATAATTATAATCAAAATCTAAGCGGACGAAGACGCGGTCACAAGCTATTATATCTAAAAAAAAAAATTAAATTTAAACTGTTTATTTCCAAATTCCTTAAAATCTAAACAGTCTTAGCTATAATCTTTACTTTTAAGATTGTATTAGCTAAGATTTATACAATAATAGGTTAGAATTAAATAATTGTAACTTTACTTAAATAATAGTAACTTTACTTAAAATTATCTGCAAAGGTTAGGTGTTAGTTTAGTTATTATAATTACACATTCACAGCAAAACCGCAGATTTTAATGAAATTTGGCATGGAGATAGCTTTAACCCCAGGAAAGGACAAAGGGTACTTTTATCCCGGAAAAATTGACAGCTCGAATACGAAATAGGTACGAAGTAATCCGACAAAACATTCTAAGATTATTCATTACTAGCTTTTGCCTCGTTTCCGTCCTCGCAGAAAGATAAAACATAGCCTATGTTACTCAGGGATAATAAAGCATTGTAATGGTTATTTGATTGATACACACACACTTACAAAAATACAAATATTTCCTCTTTATAATATTACTGTAGCTATCTGTACTTACTTTAATAGTAAATAAACAGTCAAGTACGGATCGGACTTTCGCGCGGAGGGTTCCGTACCGCCACAGAGTAGGTATTATTATATTATGATCTCGAATCAAATCAGCCAGCGTGAGCCCAACTCACACATGACCATTTTAGTATTTATTGTTTCTCTTCAGGGTTTGTACGAAAATCATACCAAAATTGACGCTTGTATTTGTATGATAAGTACAACAAAAAAATACGTTGAAAAAAAACGTATTGTTGTTTGGTCCACCATACCACCTTCGTTATTTCACTGTCTTTAATAAAACACCCGACTTTTCAAAATGTGTTAACGCGGTACGGAACTCTAAAGCTGAAGGTCAGGAAGGACCTTATGGTGATGGACTTGACGATAATTTTTATTGAACTTTTATAGTTGCGGAATAGTTTTAAATACATTTTCTTCTCACAAAGGTTACGTATGTCAAATAAAACACCAATAAGTACATTTTAATACTAATCTTGTTAAGTAAATACCAAGTTATGAATAAGTAAAGCCCAGGGAAAACGAGTGAGCAGAGTATAATAAAATGCTAGGACCAAGGGCCTAGGGGCTTGCGGAATAAACAATTATGCATAATCCTAATTGAATTCCTTTGCGGTTTTACAACTGGCTGGGAAATCTCAAAATCGTGTTGGAATCTTGTCGTATGATGTGATGATAGGATTCAATTAGTGATTTGAGTGTAATGTTGTAGACACGGTAAAAACGAATGCTTAACGCTACCGTAAATGATTTTCGAAAACTGTCATACGGAATTGACATAAATGCTCGACGGACCGTCCAGCATCTTCAGTAAATTCCAAATTTTCGATAGCGATAATGTTCTCTGCGTGCATCTTACAATGCAACAGATACAATGCATTCGGCGAAATTTATAGTTATCAAAAATTTCCAAAAGGTCAACCGGTAGAGAATGGCTTTAGGAATCAAGTCCGCGTTTTGTATTCAATTTTGTATTTATTACAAATTCGTTCTTGTTTTTTTTTTGTGTAAATAAAAATGTATGAAGAAAATAGTTTATATGAATTTAGTTAGTGTGTTAGTGCGGAATCAGTAAATTTGACGGTCTTATATTAAAGTTAATATTTATTAACTACGACTAGTTTCAATAGCACCATTGTATATTAAAATGGTCGTCAGTTGGGGGAATTAATTAATACCACTGCACTACCTAAAAACACACATGTAATTACTAGCGACCCACCCTCGCTTCACTTCGATTTATGTGAATTTTCAGTAACACCCGTACATCAAACCAAATTTATTATACATAAAAACCTTCGTCTTGAATCACTATATCTATTTAAAAAAAACCGCATCTAAATCCGTTGCGTAGTTTTAAAGATCTAAGCATACATAGGGACAGACAGGCAGCGGGAAGCGACTTTGTTTTATACTACGATATGAACATGTGGGAAGCCATATGCAAGAGAGAGAGGAGTGACTGACTTACGACAATCCCGATATCCCGACAGTTTATTCCCGTCATCCAGATATGCAAACACATAAAAACATATTTTAACATGTATTAATAACACGATTTTTTTGATTTCACAATTTTAGATTTCATTCAAGTATTTTGAAATCGTTTCAACAATAATTAAGACTTGAAGTACCTATAGCTAATAATTGGTTCGTGTAAAAACAATGGCATTCGTTAAGATCGAGGGCACGTTGCTCAAAGAGACGGGCGCCGCCGGGCGAAATTAGTAGTCAATTCACTTCCAAATCGACTTAACCTAACCTATAGGAAAAATATCACAGTATTTTACAGAAATTGGGGTTCGAGGGCACTATCAAAATATCTGGGGAGTTAATATGACATGGCTATGCAGTTCATTTGACGGTGAGCGTAAAGGACGGAGCTTTTTTTTTTTATGGCATCGAGTAGACAAACGAGCACACAGGCCACCTGATGCTAAGTGGAAACTGTGACCCATAGACATTCCCAATCACAAGACTGCAAATGCGTTGCCAACCCTGAGGCTAAGATGGAATGCCTCATTTCACCGGCTGTCTTATCACCAAACCGGAACACAACAATGCGAACACTGCTGGTTGGCGGTAGGTTAATGGATAAGATGGTGGTAGCGATCCGGACGGACCCTGCACAAGGTCCTACCACCCGCAAATATAGCTATAGTAGTTACATAGCTCTGTCCTTTTCTCTCAGCGTAAAATGAATTTCACAGATACGTCATAATAACCCCACTGGAGAGATAACCGTACAAATTATTTATTTAACAGTATTCCATAGCATTTCTTTAAGAGAGATAGAAAAAAAGGAATGACAGACATTTTATTTACTTACAATGCTTCTGTACGTACAATTAAAATAAAGGTGACACTTTACAAAGTAACACAAAGAGCTTGTTTCAGGAATGATAACTTTTAATTGGATGAATCAAGTTTCATAAAACCTAGCTAGGAACTACAGCCGGAAGTCAAGGTTTCAAATAAAAAACATTGGTTGATACATTCTGGCTTGAGGACACTCAGACAGATAAAATAAGGCTAAACACATCAAAACCGTGTAAAGAGTGGATATGTGTTTAAATATTAATGACTACTACGTCTTGTACTAATGTCTACAACATTCAATTATTTTTTTGTTTTCCTCAAACGCCCAAAGGTAAGCTGGAAGAGATCCCTTAAAGGGATAAGTTCGCGTTTGTACATTCCAATTCTGTAAATATTGTATTTGATTTTCTGTTTTTTTGTACAATGACGTGTTTACATACATACATACATAGGTACTAGGAAAAGCACGATCGAACAATCATACAATAAAATATACTGAAGATTTCATATTTTATTTTATTTTATTAAGTTCAACGTCATCATAACTTTTTTAACGACAAAATTATATTTCACTTTATACTTATCACATAGTAAACGTCATGGTAGCATTGGTAGCTCTTATGTTATTGGCAGTGAAGGCGACCATACCGTAAAAAAGCGTTATAGTCTCGAAAACAACACAGTTTAAAACCAAGTGAAATAGAGGCCCTGGATTTGCAATAACTTCTACTTCTTAAAGAAATATAAAAGCACCTCGGTAAATATAGATACATGTGGCCCGCGGTAACGTACTACCCTGATAGTTCTGGCGTTCTACTGTAATACCAAAGGCGGTTAACTGCTTAGTAACAGTATAAGCATTTTAAATGTTACGTAGGTACTAATAGAGTATATAATACTTCGACCATTACTTTGCTTAGCTGCCTTCTTCGGTGTTACGCGCATACCTCGCGCTTCTAGTCCACTGGGACTGCACATGCACATTTTACGTGCACCCGCTTACAACAAAGCTGCAACACGCCTTTACATTAGTTATAAGCGAAGCATTACTTGAAACATTTGACACCTTTTTACCCGACTGCGTCGAAGCCCAAAAAGAGGGTTATGTGATTGACCTGCATGTATGTATGTCCGTTCCTATGTCCTCACGTAACTACCTACTCAACGGGTCAACCGATTTTGATAAAAAAATACGTCGTTAGATTCGTCTTTATGGCACGAATGTCACTATTACATTTAAAAATAATCATTTTTCAACCGTATTTTATGTGTTTTAATGTATCTACCTACTTATATTGACGATAGTATAAAAAAATGCGGTCGGGTTTTTAAACCTTGCTTTTTATTTAGTTATTACATCTTGCAAAGCAATTCTAACAGAAACACGGTTAACTGGGTCTTTATTCTACTGGGTAAAACCGTATTGTCTTTGATATGTTATCTTGTTTATTTCACCTCGGTCGCCGTTACTGTCAAATTGAATAAGAGTGGAACACGTTAAAATTCCTGGTTTTTTTTCCCCCGAATTTTCATTTTTCCGAAACGTTTGTCATGCTCGAGATATTTTAGATCAAATGCATGCTTTAATTGCTAAACCTACGTATGTTAGGTTTGATCTGTATTTTAACCGATATTTATTCTAAGCACTGGAGCGAATTTGATCAATACTTTATGCTTTTAGACATATTTTTTTTAATCATATATCGTGTAGGTACGGTCTTCTTGTGTAAGTGTCTCTAATCGAAACTAAAGGGTTCTTCTGACGTTATCTTTCTGTACTACAATAATAAAGAGTTCTGTGTACTGTTTTTATCGGATGCGGAGGCAAATAAATCCATTAACACCATGTTTATCGAAATTCAATAAGAATTTCCGTAATTCGATGGTACAGACAAATATAAACACATACATACAGACTTTAATAATAACTTCCTTTTGCCGCAGCACACCTAGCAATGTACAAGTTGCAGAATATTCTCAGAAGTTAAGAAATCTTCTCAAGAAATTACCGAGAGTATTATCGGAAACATTTGAGAGCATTGAGAATGTTCTCTTTCCATACATAGTTTAAGAATATTCTTGGAAATTTCCGAGAATTTCTCATAAGAAACTTTCACATTTTGAGAAGTTACTTTTCGGTACAATACAATTTTCGGCACACCTACCCAACCCTTATACAGGGCCTTCGTACTATACCGCAGCAAAAACACTGGCCTAAAATGTTAACACCGAAATTAGCTCCCCAACCTAGAGCATAAAGTCGCTATGGTCAGCGAGTCTTTTGTTTCGGTGGCGTGGCGGACAATGGGTCGGGCGTATTTTTGCCCCTCGGGAACTGTGATTGGATGCAGTGTCCGTGAGAGATAACTTGCTGTTTATGACGCCGTTAATGGTAGAGTATGTGTTGTTGGTGTTACGTCGATCGCTGCAGGACTGGGGCGGGTTTGGAGTGGGGTTTTGAAGATTTGAAGTAAGTATGGCTAGTTTTAGACGACCCTTTTCTTGGCTTAGTGAAAGAGTGATGGATGCAAGCCTCTTCGGATTTAATCCAGCAAAAAAATCAAATAACAAGAAAGAAATGAAAATATACTGGACTGCAAAACTAAGTATCACACTTTCAATCAAATTTTCAGCCAGTGTATATTACACGTCGTCTAATAAAGGGTTGAAATCATACGCATTTCTGTCTTACCATTTTCTGTGTGGGCAAAAATGCTTCGTGCGAACGTTAACCAGTGCAGAAATCAAAAAGTATACATGTATTGAATTGACGAAAACTGTTAAGCTCTGGCTAGCTATTATAAATCCCACATGGTGGTGGGGTCAGCTCTCTTTGTTTTATTTCTCCACTTCGCCTTATCATAGATCGTCTTCGGATGCCTGACACTAATGTCTTTTGAGCACCACATCTTTAACGTCGGCGTCGTAGAATAGAAGCCCTGTATAAATAGGTATACACCACAGGGTGAGAACTGGGTAGTGATTCTCTGAACAACGACGGTCGGACGGACGTACGAGTGAATATCCAAGCGGCGAGTTTAAGTAGTCCCGTCAGTGCGAACAAAACATATTTTAGCGCGTGCATTTTCAATTTAGCAGCATGGTTTCTGCCGATGAATCGAACGTATTACGTTCCGTAATTGAAAATGCACGCGCTAAAATGTGTTCTGTTCGCTATGATGGGACTTAAACTCACCGCTGCGATTTCGCTCGTTCGTCCGCCCGTCCGTTGTTTTAGAGAGAATAACACCCCTCTACATTAGTCCTTTTCGTCCCCAACTCCGGCTCTGCCCACAGCTCGTGCTAAAAGCTTCCTCGTATAATCATGTCGTTAATTATTAGCGCACTTGCGATAGTCGGTGCGAGTGGTGACGGGGAAGATTCGGCATGCATGTGCTGGCCGGGGGCAATATTCAACTCGGTAAAAACTTTCAAGGTTTTGATAGCTCTTATTTACTTGATAGTAATGGCGGCCGAGTCAAACACAATACCATAACAGGTCAAATACGATTTGGATTTTACCGCCTAGAATATAGAGTCGGAGGCCTCTATTCAAATCGGTATTTTTAACTCAGATGCCATTAGTGTCAAGTAAATAAGAGCGATCAAACAAAACGTTGACAATACGGAAACACGTCAAGAACTATATTTTGCTTTGTAGAATCTCAGCTCTAGCGCTGCGTGGTTGCAGTTTGGGGATAAATAGGCAACCGGACCACCTTTTATAAGCAAACGAGGACACACGTGACACAGGCCACTTAGAGCTCTATTCCACTCGGCAAAACTTAATTGCTTTTGACAAGTTATCTTATTGTCAACGTTACTTGAAATAAGCATAACTTCCAGTTCTTGCCAATGCTTGAATTTATACGTAAACTTATGTAAGTACATTATATTGTATGAATCATAATATAATCGCACCTTAACTAAAATGTAACATAATAATAATTTCGCATAGTAACACCTAGCATGTTCACAATTCCTGAACATCTTCTCAATTTACATACAAGCAATTCTTAAATATTAAATTAATATCCTTCTCCTGTTTATGAAGTCGGTTAAAGAAGAACCTATTACAGCAAAGTCATCTACATAGATACCCAGCATAATATCATAGCACTAACTGGGAGTACAAATACACATTTGTCTAAACCTGACATTTATTCCGAAAGCTGGATAGTTTTAAGTGCTCTTTGTAATATATGTTTGTGTAGAAATAAATTACTAGCTTTAAGATCTCATGTCCTTTAGGACCAATGGTTTGCCATTGACGCTTAGCAACAATGTAATGAAGAAAACCAGAAATTACTGCTTTTGCATGCATTATAGCTTTAGTACACCGGGTCATTAAAATGTGACGCTTCCCAATTGGCCAATAACCGTTTGGAGCCATTGTTCTAACCAATCAGAGAGCTTTAAAATAGCAAGTACTAATCTATTGTCACGTTATTGGTAGTAAAGGAGGAAGTTTCCTCAAATAAAGTCCCCGGTTTGCAACGTTTATTCCCGGTACTGAACTACAAGCTGTTAAACTGCTTTGAAGTTATGGCGATCGTCATAAGTTGGTATTTTGCGACAAACTCGGCCCGTGAGGAGTAAACTTGAGCAGTTGGGGGGTTGGTCGACTTGGCCAACTTGGTCAACTTGGTCAACTTGGCCATAGTTTGAATACACTTGACAAAATAATGTTATGTTTACCTGTATATTCTCTTAAACAATTATTTGGTGCGTCTACCTCTTGCTTTTGAGCTCGACTAAACTAAAATGTTTTTACTTGCAAAATTTGCTAGAAACTATGTAACGCAATTGTTAATCTTCGGTCGTCTATACACCGACCGATTGATTGACTGACTGATAGACAACGCACAGCTTAACCCGCGAATATTCCTTAGATACCCTAGGAAGGTAGGTAGGTAGGCACAAATAGGGAGAGTAGCGAGAAACTAATTCTACGAGTACGAAGTCGCGGGAGTCTTCTACTTTAATAAAGTTGCGAAACTCGTACACGAAACTTTACTTACGCCTGCTTGTTTCGGAACACATACATTTCCGCCTCAGTACAGAAACATGTTTAACCGTCTCATACTTAACATTCATTGGACACTTAATTTATTCCAAATCCTCAAAACACACACGTGCTCGATTCAACCAAAACGTAGAACACGAAAGTATTCTACAATCTAGTTTAAGCCTTATTTGGCACGCAATTAGGTTTCCTTTTGAGTTGAGTTCAGGTTTGTATAAAGGCCACACCACAATTGCGAAATGTCAACGCGTTGGGTCTATTATTTTCACCCACGCCGCCATTCGAGTGGCTGGAACTGGTTAAAGTAGTAAAAATTCATTAAATTTGACTCTTGATACACTCAGCTGCGTTATTCTCTTAAAGAAACTCATTGGTGACCTCGTCGACCAAGATAAAATGGTATCCCGTCGGTGCGTATAAGTTAAATGTTTTTGCGTGTCCCGTATCTTAGTTGAACTGTGCTATAATCTGTTTGACTCTCAACAAAATATATTGACAACGTAATTGACAGTGACTATGCCTACGATACGAACGGTCCCGTGATCAATTATTCAATCAATGTCATAGGTGCTAGATGGTGTCATTTTAACCTCATCGCACTACTTAACTCTTTAGATAAATAGTACATTCCAGTTCTAACTTGACATTAAACTGACGAAGGTACAGCAGTGATCACATAACGACGTTGACTGTACGTGCCCACGCTCGACCTAGCTGTGCCTACACGAATATAACTACTCAGGTAATCTAGTCAATGAATAACTATTTACCTAGTAACGTTACGAGATACTAACGACCGTACGCAGAGTCAGTTAATTACTTTTAAGTCGTTCCATGACGATTTTTCATACACGAGGTTGAAAAAAACCGATTAAGTGAGAGTCGGACTCACGTACCGAGGGTTTCGCACAGTAGGTATTATTAAACTCAGATTTGAATTCGTTTTCGAATAAAATCATTGCAAGCCCAACACACAGTTGTTTTTCTCCAGGGTTTGACACTTGTATGTGCTACCGTTTATACGACATAACAAAAATAAAAATACGTTGAAAAAAAACATTTCTTCTAGCAGGATGTATAACTAACAAATGTTAGTGATTCCGCCGTAATAACATATTCTGAAAAATCAACTGGCTATCTATGACAGTTCAAAAGATACAGCTCTTCAAAGTTAAGACGGATGGACAGCGCAGGTATATTAATAGGGTTCCGTTGAGCTGCCTTCGGATACGGAACCCTAAAAAGGACGGAACGGAACTTAACTATCTCTAAAATGTCTCTTGAGTACGGCGGGCGGTTAGCGTCCAGCCTTAATGTGTACTCCAATACCTCGTTACTATAAGTTTAATGCAAAATGTGCACATATTTATTCATTCGTCCGCTACTATTATTATTAACCCCTACTTTATAAAAGCGGTATTGTTTTGTTTAAAGTATCTCTGTGCGTAATCACTCACTTACCAAAACATGTAATGACTTCACGATAAGTAATAACAAATTAGTAAATCACAAACATAACAACGTCACATTAACACTTGCACGCAGCAAATAACTTAATGTTCTCTACTATTCTATGTTATGTTACTTAGTGCAGCTCACTTAAAAATATACTTAACTTCAGCCCCGACTAATTAATGACAGTCTTACGAGTACATCGTTCAAAGATCTGTAAAACTCGAGGCTGAATAGCCGATGACAAACATTCTTAATTAGCTTCATTATCTCGGATTAAGTGTAATTAGCGTTTGGAAGCAAACTAATGACTGTTTTCAAACATTCTTAGCTCTAATGAGTTAGTCATTCCGCTCACCTTTTCGCTCTAATGGCCGCGCATTGTCGACACCCACCGATCCAGAGCAGTCACAACACTACGCATGACGTCACTTCCTACACTCCATTCATAACCGAGCATCGATATGGAAGCACTAGCCGGAACTAGATTCGAAATTCAAACGTCGTCCGACCAATCGGTGCACTTGTCACTTTGAATTCGGAACATCCGAGTCTATGGTTTTCGGTTTGATTTTTTTAATCTCCCGCGCGTGTGATTGTGCCGGTGCGCGCGCGCGTTTGAAGCACGCGCCGAAGCCTCACTCGCCCCCGCGACGTTTGACGCGTGGGCGCGAAACGGACCTCAACCGGCTCCCAAACTCAATTATTTGCGTAATATATCTACCTAATAAAACTTTGTTATCTCAGATACGTACTGACGTCCGGCGACAGCAGGGGACCGCATGAAAATGGCAAGCTTTCTTTATAAGCTGATGTTAGAATTTTAAATGAGTATCGAATAATGCATTCGACATAAAAAGCTATCGGCGGCGGCTAACAATATTATGTGAAGGTACGTTGGGAAGCGAGTCGCCGAGGAGAGCCTTGTATGGAGAAACGGGTTCGTCTGCAGTCCCACACGTTTCGACTTTTTGCCGCTGACTGCAGGAAAGAGCTAGGGCCGAGTGGCTGTCCATTGCGGCTAGAGCTCCCGCGTCCCTTGATGATGCAACGGGTGTATGTGTTTGTTGAGTAACAAAAGGGCAAGCGGGTGTCTGGTGTGGCTGGGTGGCTGGGGGCTCGGAAGGAGCATTGTACAGGTCGTGTGCTTGCAAGCCACGTCTGCTGCTCATACATTCGTAATGAAATCGTCCTGCACCGAACGTAATTAGACGTCTCCTAGGGCGAGGCGCTAGGGGCGCGGCTCAAAAGGAAAAGCTGAGATGGCTTGATCTTGATGGGGAGTTGTTAGCGGATGTTTTGTTGAGAAATTATCATGAGCAATATTTCACAGGATCATTACGGACTTACATAATCGTTGAGCTGATATACATAGAACCTAGTCGGGAAAGGTATCTAATGTTAAGTTTGGCTTAATTCTCCTCCTGTGTAGGGTTTGCAATTCGAATATTCGAATATTCATATTATTCGAATATCCGACACAAATTAAATTCGAATACGGCAGTGTTACTTATTCGAATAATTCGGATATTTTGAATAGTACTAAAAAGGATTGAAATAGTTTCCCACTTTTAATAGAACGCTGGAATCAGCTTTTTTTCATACCTACTGAGAAATGCAAGCAAATATTAAACTGGAATGCAAATATAACATGAGACAACATGAGTTTTGAAACTAATTCCCAAATTGACTGTTGATTCCCTTCTTAGCCAGTGCTGCGCAGCGGATCGTGCTAGAATTTTAGCAGTCGGTACAAGGGAGGCTGGATACTGGCTTCAAGCTCATCCCTCGCCAAGCACTGGAACTTTCCTAGACCCTAACACACTCCGACTTTCAGTTTGCCTTCGCCTTGTGGTCCCGGTCTGCGCTCCACATCGCTGCCCCTGCGGAAGTGACGTAGATCGGCTAGGACATCACGGACTTTCTTGCCAGAGAAGTGCTGGCCGCTTTTCCAGACACGCCGCACTCAACGACATCATTCGTCGGTCTCTTGCCTCAATAAAGGTCCCGGCTCTTTTAGAGCCGACAGGCATTTCTAGAAATGATGGCAAGAGACCTGACGGAATGACCTTGATCCCGTGGAATATGGAACGGGTGCTAGTGTGGGATGCAGCCTGTGTAGACACGCTAGCCCCATCACATCTCCACCGGACCTCTAATAGGGCTGGTGCGGCAGCTGAAGCGGCCGAAAGCATGAAGGTAGTAAAATATAGTGGTCTCGGCCCAGAATATAATATGTTTATTCCATTCGGTGTCGAGACCCTTGGTCCGTGGGGTCCTAGCGCTCGAAGCCTCTTCAAAGAAGTTTCGAAGAGGCTCATTGACGTCACGGGAGACCGAAGAGCTGGCAGTTTCCTCGCTCAACGTATAAGTTTAACCATCCAGCGAGGAAATGCTGCCAGCATCTTTGGTACAATGCCGCAGGGGCCATTCTTAGATTTAATGTTTTAGTTAGGTAATTTATATATTTAGAGTTAGTTTTATTTAATTTTAGTTTTCTTTTTCAGTTATTGTGTTATGGTTGTTATATTATTTTATGTTGTTTTACTTAATTAAAGTTAATCGTATCTACAAGTTAACATTCCCAAAAAAACAAATTTAGCTCATCACTACATAGTATAAAACAAAGTCGCTTCCCGCTGTCTGTCCCTATGTATGCTTAGATCTTTAAAACTACGCAACGGATTTTGATGCGGTTTTTTTTAATAGATAGAGTGATTCAAGAGGAAGGTTTATATGTATAATATTTTTTTATTTTATGCACAGGTGTTACAGAAAACTCATATAAACCGAAGCGAAGCGAGGGCGGGTCGCTAGTAAAAATATATTACAATAACGAGCAGTGAGTGAGTTGAGTGACGTAGTTGGGTCGCTCGCTTCCTGCTACTTGCTATATTAATAACTAATAATATTTAATTTGACCACGGAATGCTATTTTTTTTTAATATTTAAGGCCTATTTATTTGATTTTACAACATTAAACCATTAATTCGTTTTGTTTCAATAAATATTCAAATTATCCGAAAAATTCGAATATTCGAATATCGGAAAACGAACTATTCATATTATTCGAATATTAAAAACCAACGAATATTGCAAACCCTACTCCTGTGGTTGGATGTTATGAAAATAAGAATATTGAAATTTCAGGTAACCAGGCCCATGTCCACTATACGAGGGCATCTATTGCCTACTTTCCACTACTTATGTATGTGCAGTGGAAGTCATCAATATATGCACGTTCTTAGGACGTTAAAAAAAACCTACATGTGACAATTAGATCTTTGTGTACGTAAATTTGGCGCGATGGCTGTAGAGGTTTATTATTGCTTTTACCTGTACATACATACATACATTAAATCACGCCTGTTTCCCAGAAGGGTAGGCAGGCAGAGACCACTTCTTTCCATTTGCTACGATCTTGACAAATTTATTTCGCTTCTTCCACATTCATACATCGAGTCATACACGCACGTCGGTTTCGGGTACTTAAGATTCGGCCCTTTTCCAGTATTTCTCTGATTTGACTCGAAAAAGTACGCCTAGGGCGACCCCTTCCGACCCGTCTTTCGATCTGTATATCTCTTTCGTCAATCTTCTTTCATCCATCCTTTCCTTTCTTTTGACTGTAGGTACCTAATTTTCATAAAGTACCTACGACTGCAGCAAGCGTGATGCTGCTTTGGTTCCTAATACGCTCAACGTCAGCTATTGTTTATGAATTTATGATCCTTAAATATATTAGCATATTATTATGACTATCCAATTGATAAAACTCCCGATGTGACGGCGATCCTTTTTTTCAGAGGCCAGTGGGGTTATAGACCAGGGTCGATAATTTTTAAAACCAAAAAAAATAATAGTAGAATGAAACCCATTAGAAAAGGAGGGGAATATTATAAAAATAAAAGGAAAAATAATTTACGGGCGATCTGAGGTCGGGAAGGGGATGGGGGTGAGTTTTTAAGGGTAAAAAACGGTTTTTCTCGATTTCCGGCAAAACTAAAAGTCCTATCGAAAAAAGTCAAATGGCAAAGTTGTAGGTAATAAAAAGATCTAAAACTTTTGTATTTACACTTTTTTCACATAACCTCAAAATTTATGTGAAAAATCCAAAAAACCAAGTTTTTGGTTTTTTATTTTTATCTTTGACAAAAATTCTTTTTTTTTAACGAAATTTGGTGAAAACTTACCTTTTTATGTCCCAAATACGCTGTAATTTATTTGATTAAAAATATTTATTTTTTCACCTTATTTTGAATTAATATCGAAAAAACACCCTAATTTTCAATCGAAAATTCACCCGTCAAAATATCAGCTTTTTTCAAAAAGTTGGTATGTTTTCTGTTCGTTGAAATCTCTACTTTCCGATGGTGAAAAAAAATATATATGTTACTACAGTAAATCTTCTCAGAAAATGCAATCATCCATACTGATAATCTGAAAAGACAAAATCGAATTAATAATGCCTTCACTATTTTATCGTGAATAAACTACCATGAAAAAAAAAATATTAAAGAAGTAAATGTCAAAATGTATAAAAAATATATTATTATTATAAATCTATTAAAAATGTATAAAATATATATGGAAATCGGCCAAAAGTTTGTTATTAAAAATATATCGAATACTGGTTAGGCTAACGGTTGTAACAGCTGCTACGAAATATATAGTATATAATAGTAGGTATGTATGTAGTAAGACCCAGACCCGCCTAGCCCCTTCCCCACTTCTCCACGAAATACCTTTTGATGGGCTACAATTTTTCGTAGGTCACTCAGGTACATCTACTCAGGTATATATAATTTATCTTAAAATAGTTATAAATAGGCATCTACGCATATAATATATTTATTATTATATATATATACACGGTATTTCGTGGAGAAGTGGGGAAGGGGCTAGGCGGGTCTGGGTCTTACTACATACATACCTACTATTATATACTATATATTTCGTAGCAGCTGTTACAACCGTTAGCCTAACCAGTATTCGATATATTTTTAATAACAAACTTTTGGCCGATTTCCATATATATTTTATAAATTTTTAATAGATTTATAATAATAATATATTTTTTATACATTTTGACATTTACTTCTTTAATATTTTTTTTTTCATGGGAGTTTATTCACGATAAAATAGTGAAAGCATTATTAATTCGATTTTGTCTTTTCAGATTATCAGTATGGATGATTGCATTTTCTGAGAAGATTTACAGTAGTAACATATATATTTTTTTTCACCATCGGAAAGTAGAGATTTCAACGAACAGAAAACATACCAACTTTTTGAAAAAAGCTGATATTTTGACGGGTGAATTTTCGATTGAAAATTAGGGTGTTTTTTCGATATTAATTCAAAATAAGGTGAAAAAATAAATATTTTTAATCAAATAAATTACAGCGTATTTGGGACATAAAAAGGTAAGTTTTCACCAAATTTCGTTAAAAAAAAAGAATTTTTGTCAAAGATAAAAATAAAAAACCTAAAACTTGGTTTTTTGGATTTTTCACATAAATTTTGAGGTTATGTGAAAAAAGTGTAAATACAAAAGTTTTAGATCTTTTTATTACCTACAACTTTGCCATTTGACTTTTTTCGATAGGACTTTTAGTTTTGCCGGAAATCGAAAAAAACCGTTTTTTACCCTTAAAAACTCACCCCCATCCCCTTCCCGACCTCAGATCGCCCGTAAATTATTTTTCCTTTCATTTTTATAATATTTCCCTCCTTTTCCAATGGGTTTCATCCTACTATTATTTTTTTTCACTTTTTATTATTTTTAAAGGCTTCTACCCTGGTCTATTATTACGACGTATCTGTGCAATTCATTTTACGCTGAGCGAAATGAACAGAGTTAAGTAACTGCTATAGCTCCGTCCCTTACGCTCACCGTAAAATGAACTGCATAGTGGTGTCATAATAACCCCCCAGAGCTAATATCTCTTAAACAGCTCAACCGATTTTCAAGGAACCTAGCTAAGGACCATTCCCATTCAACTATCTTATTTTTTTTAAACCCGAGTCACGAGATCTGCCTCATTTTTTTGGTTCACCGCCTACAAAACCTCTGAGCAATGAGCAAAAACTTAAGACTGCGCCGAACAAACGCCGAGCGTCCAGTGGCGCCCTCATTACTAAGTATTATTGGGTTTTCTAATTACCTAACGAATTTCCTTGGAACCAAACAAAATGTGTTTGTAGCGCAAGTATAAACACAATTTATGGGATACGTAACAAACTTTAATAACAATTACCCTTTGAGTAGTCAGCTTCACGGGAAAAGGTGGCCACTTTTTTTCGTTAAGTTAATAACTCGAAGGTAAATTGTTATTAAACTATATGGTATACCCTATAAGTTGTGTTTTCATTTGCAGTACAAAAACATTTCATCAAATTTGAAGAAAATACTTTAGTTTATTAGAAAACACAATAAAAGTAATGAGGGCGCCACTGTACATCCGGCGTCCGCTCGGCGTAGTCTTAAACGGGCTCCGAACAGATACATTTTCCCTGGTGGGACTTCGTCACTGATTTTATATGAAACTACCGACAAAATCGGGATCAGGGCCCGTATTGTGGTCGCCAATATCGCGGTGGATAAAGTATCCGTCCATGTCGCACTTTTATATTAGTCAAAAAGTGATACTTAGTAGTTTTATCCACATCAATAAACGCTTCAGAATAGACCCACAGATCTCATAACTTTTAAACGGTTCAACGGATTTTCATCAAATAAAGATAAAAACCTTCTCACCTTTAGCAAAAAAAAAACACGGTCCGCCCGTTTAAGAGCTACGATGCCACTTACAGATACACACGTCAAAGTTATGACATCCCTCTTTTTGCATCGGGAGTTAGTAATAGATTGTTCAACAAGGGACTAAAACAAGCCATAACGACACGAGATGTTTAGCCACCCAAGCGGAGCGCGGGTGGCTTTAGTTCGAGTGTCATGGTTGTTCAGTCTCACGATAAACCCTCTACTTTTCACATTGACAAAAACGACGCACTATACAAAATCACAATGTTGAATCTAACAAAGTTTCTTACAAATTTGTATTGCGGTTTTTCCGCGGTTCCTTAGAGATTAATAAGGAGCTTTAGTCTTGATGTGCAGAGACTAAAGTAACATTTTAAGAGCATGAAAAGTGAAGAGATTTTTTCATTTTCTCTTAATGAAAAGTTAGTCAATTTGTGTATTTTTAGTAGGTAGTAGGTGCAGCAGAAGTGGCTACGCAACCAAAGATGTCAAAATGATCTGCACTCGACTAATAGAGTCGTCTAGATCATTTTGAGCATGTCATTCTGCTTAGCTACTTTTGATGCTGACTGTACTTGAGTGTTTCAGTAGCTGCCTTTGCCTATTAACGCATAAATTTTATCACGCAGCTAACTTTTAAAACCTTGTTTTGTTTTTCTAACTCTTTCTCGCCAAGCTACCTGCAAAAAGGAATGTTTAGAAAAGTTCTGAATGCATATCGAGGATAGATTTCAACTTGGAAAGAAAACTTTAGAACTTGGTGCGAACTAGAACCGGGACTATTCTTTAGAATTGACTTCGTATTTAAAAGTGATTTGATGTTATTATAAATGTTTGTTTTAGAAAAAGAGATACAATATTTTAGTTATTGTTATAATTATTAACAAGTTGTTAATTCATAATAAAAAAACTATTAGATAGGTAAAAAACCCCGATATAATGGCGATCCCTTCTTTCAGAGCTATTATCTCTCAAACGGCGCAACTGATTTTCGAAACCTACCTAACAACCACCGCTGAAAAACCTGCTTTCGAATAATAAATAAGCAAATAAGAAGTAAAAATAAAATTTTGATCCGAAAATTCCGCGTCCTTAAAGTATATAAATCATTTGTTGGTCAATGCATTCATTTTCTTAATAAATTACCTGACGAAGTTTTAACGTTATCCTTTCCAGCACTAAAAACTAGTAAAAAAAAGCGCATTATAACGAAAGAAAAATACATTTATTCACTACAGACACAAGACATAGAAAAAAGTAAAAAACAGAAAAGAGCAAAAAACAAGTAGGTATACATAGTGTGTCCTCGCGGCAGTGAATCGGAAACTGGCTCAGCATAATGCTGAGGTGTTAAACACCTGCAGCGCTGATTTTCAGCCAGCTCCGAGTGTGACAGATGGACGGTACGCTAAACGAATAAATAGTGTAATAAGAAAGGGTCGAGGACTATCTAACAGACAAAAATGCTTGGCCTAAACCAGAAACTTAGTCATTAATAATTTGTGAAATTACAAAGTTGTTTGCCTAGGGGAGACCGTTGATGTAGGCAAACATATCAAAACTTTTATGTGGTTGCCTTGTGTTTTTTTTTGTTTTCTACGATGCCACAGACACATATTATGAAACCGCGACTGGTTTGGGATTGGAATAGCTGTCAATTCATATGCACTTTGACGTAAGTATATGGTAAAACTGTCACCTCTAATCCCTTTCTAATCGCGGCTAGATAATAACAGATCCCTCGCACAAACACCCCTCATTTCTAAAGCAAGCTTTTATTTTACTCTACATGCTTGTTTGCTTGCTTAATTATGAATCCATAATCAGTATTATGCGTTCATTAACATTTGTTCAGCTCCAGATAAACTGTCGGTTTTCCCGCGGTGTTCCTTCTCCGAAAGACACGCGGAATAACACTTGGTTCTTAAAAACGCAACCCGCTGGGGAACACGTTACGACTGATGTATTCGCTTCGAATGGTACAGTTACTCGTTTTGTTTGCAGATTCAGTTAATGTTGAATAAGGCATTTGACTACCAAGAGGATGCGAATGCTGGAATATATTACGCGTGGGCGTACTCTTGAAATCAAATCGGAACGTTGTTAATGCTCTCTTTCGCTCTACAGTTGTGTATAATACCTTGAGGTGAAAGAGTCAAAGATAGTTTCGAAATTTGTATTTGAGAATAGCGTTTTTGAAGTCGTTTGCTAGCAGGTTATTTCATGTCTGTACGAAGAAATCGTTCAATAGAAGACAAACAATGCAGTTTAGTTTTGAAATTCTTGACGCAAGTAAAAATTGAAATTATAATGGGGCTTTTGTTTTGATTTATTGTTTGACACTGCTAGTGATGTGCAAACCAGCATTTGTTTTATCGATATTTTTTATCCTTCTAAGAGCATTTAGCAGCATTTCCGACGTCTTATAATTTTATTTACTTGATCTATTTATTGGCGCGATTAAGGTTTCGACACGTGGTCGTTAGGTACAAGTTCAAACCGTAGCTGTTACCACTGATTGTTAATGATGTTTATCTAGCTAATGTACATTACCCGATGCTTTTACGATGAAGGAAGAATGTAATATTAATAAACTAATAAATAATAATAATAATATCAAGGGACAATCTTACACTAATTGACCAAGTCCCAAATTAAGCTCTCTCGGTTTGTCCTATGTGTAGGTACTAGATAACGATATAAATGCATAAAAAAATCCTATACCGGCAATAGAACCTGGGACCGCTAGCTTGATAGGCAGGGTCACTTGACTAACAACTAGGTTAAGCGCGTCGTGGTTACATCTACATATAGAAAATAAATATACCTACATACTTGGGTATAGATATTTGGAACAGGTATTCTTACGATACAATTCCTTGAAAAGTGTATCAAAAAAAGTCAAGTGCGAGTCGGACTTTTGCACCGAGGGTTCCGTACCGCCGCACGTTACGGAACCCTCGGAGTTGGCATTATTGTATTCCGATTTAGAATCGGATCAGCGCGAGCCCAACTCACAATTAACCTATTTGTAGTATTTATCGTTTTTTTTTTCACTATAATCATACCAAACTTGACGCTTGTATGTTTAACCATTTTCACGATATAACTAAAAAAAGAATACGTTAAAAAATTATGTTATTATTATCATTTTTGTTACTAAATCCGCTGTAATAACACATATTCCGAAAAAAAACACCCCGTTTTCTGTTACGCTATAAAAGATACAGCTCTTTAAAGTTAGATCGGATTGACGGACGGACAGCGTAGCGTATTAACAGGGACCCGTTGGGAACCCTAAATAGGCCCACTTCTACAAAGTTGCATTATTATATAATCATAATCAGAATCTCGTAAAGTTAAGTTACTGAACGTAGTCCCAAGGTTTGCGAAGGATTTATATCAATGAAGTATTTAAAGGGAACAAGTGTAATTCGTTTATCCGAGCTGTCACAGGGATCATCCCGGATTGACCCAACTTTGGCAACCCCGGGGTAATTGGATTTAAATGTCTAATACTTGATTTTCCACCAATTCGATTAAAGTATTATGTAGTGCCTAGTTAGCTTTGCTTGAACTATTATTCCATTTCCGGGACAGGTTAAAACAATTATTACAAATTTGTTATATTATGATATCTTTGGCCATTTCTATGAAAAAGGATCTTGACGGACTAACACGAATAGACGGACAAGTGGACAAAGATACAACAAAGCAAAGGTTCCGTTTTTCAGTATTTATAAAGATTCAAAGAAGATTCAAAGATTCAAAGAATTTATTTGCTCAGAATACAGTTGTGTAGATGTTACATTAATTTTTAAATTATATCCAGTGTATTCAGCCTGCATGCAGGCGTGCAAAACATTTGTCGGAGCGATACAATTAAAATAATATTAAAATAAAGACAAAAGACAATCATGACAAAATATAAATATAAAGAATAGAATAACAGTAACACAATCAATAAACATTCAATTAAATTAAAAATGTCAGTCGCGATTTAAATATTTCTGAATGGTATAAAAACAACGGTCTAAGAGCCAGGCAGTCAATTTATATTTAAAACTATTTCCCTCGAGTAACTTTATGTCCTCAGGTAGGTTATTGTATATGTCTATGCACATGTTACAAACATTTTTCCTGTAGATCATTTTATGAGCCCGTGGTTTATAAAGTAAATTCATAATATTAACCCTGGTGTTAGTATAATTCATTATCTGTGAATCGCTTAAATATACCATGATAAGAATTTTGCCACGTTCAAAAGTAGATATAGAATAAAACATAACTAATCAAATATTTATTTATTTTGCAGTGGGTACCAAAATCAATTAGGGAAATATTGGATTACTAGTGATTTGAAAAGGAAATAAGATTAGTGCCAATTTATGAGTAGGAATGTTTATTTCCAGCAGTTTATTCACAAAAACCAAATCTATTAAAAAAAATTACACAGCAGGCAACTCTGTTGACTTTCGTACAAGCTTAGCAAAAATATATAATGGTAAAAATTGCTAAATATTTTGTTAAGGCGCACCCTGATTTAATAGTTCCAATATTTTTGGACATTCATGTTGTTTTTGTTTTTTGTGTTTTAGCTCATCATACTTTAATTACGAATTAATTTCTAGTTTGAATTTCATTCTTCTATCACAGTTAGTAGATCATTAAATATACCAAACCAATACTTGAGAGCACTTTTTGAGACTGTTGACGCGGGAGAGGCGTACTTAAGTAGGCATATTTTGATAAAAATGATTAAAAACAACATCCTCCTTCTTCGGCAGTCGAGTAATTATGCACTTTCAGTTTACGACTCTCTCACTTTTAGGTCCCTAAAGGGAAGACGTAGTGCTGCACAGAAGGAAGTTCGATGTCGATATAATATGGTCGATACTTACTAATATTTGTTTTTTTTTAGTGCTATTATTGAAAATGTACTCTTTACACAAAATGGTTCACACTCAAAATATCATAAGTATTAATGAATTAGCCGAGAAACGTCCAATCAATTTAAAGTAAGACTGTGAATGATATAGAGTTACAAACGTTGTTATAAGATATTTCATTCAACATTATAATCATGATAAATAATTAACCCCAGTTAAAGATATCTCAAAGGAAGGTCAAGGAAACTTGATAAAGAAGTTAGAAACAATGAACCGAAAATAAACGGTGGCCGTATTTTGAGGCATCGACCCACTATTTATCAAGCTGCATGTGAAGTTTTATTAATATTTTAAAACATTTATCCTATTCTGACGTGTGTACATACGTTTCTACTTATTCAGGCTTTTAAATAGTATTAGGGGCAGATTCCTACTCTCCATGATGAGGTATGTGGGTAAAATTCACCACGGTGTTTCATGAGTATTACATGTTCTCCTTTAAACGTAGCTTAATAGAGTTTTTACTGAAAGGCAGCAACTTAGCTGTCCCTATAAGCATTGCTGCCGTCTTTAGGCGACGATAGACGCTAACCTTTTCCGGAAAAAAAACACTCAAACAGGTTAACACTTAAAGCGATATCTTGAATCAGCGATTATGTGACAGCCCATTGTCGCCACAACGACACGTCTTGCGGTTTCCGCGGCCTTCACGGCTGCAGTCTTCTGTGATATTCTCTTACAAAGCAAAGGCAACTCCATTTAATCGAACTAGCTCAACTTGACCTCTTCCCGGGGTAAGATCGCGCGGTTTTTCGTATCTTCGGACATTGGTCAGAGAAATGTGATCTTACGTTTATTTAACTGTAAAACTATATGTTCCTAAGTGTATAATAGCGTCTATTAAATCAGCATAAATTAATTAATTGCCTCATTTTGTCCTGAAAGCGATAGCGTGACAAGTTCAAAATCTGTTAGTTCTCCGGTGGGACAGTTCCCATCGCAGTGATTTATCAATTTCATCCTTTGTAAACAATAGGTACCTATTAAAGCCGAACTGTTTGCCTGAACAACTCCCATGACTCACAATCGCGTTATTGACAAAGCTCCAGTGGCATCGTCCCGTCGGACAACCGGGCCAATTAAGTATCGTACAACAAACATACCGCTACAGCTGATGTAATACAAATTGCATCTTAATGCATCGAGATAAGACAATTTGAAGAGCATGTGCAGTGTCGAATCTTGAATGTAATCCTAGTTGTTCTGGAACAGTTTGTTGATCTAATTGCAGATGTTGAACTAAAAATATAATATGGATGTTGTTACATTGTCATACAACTTGATCGTGATAGGTAACTCGGTCGTATAGTGGGTATGCGGAATGATATACTTACAATAAATTTTATTTTAACAAAACCCATTATAGGCCATCGTTAATTGTGAGACTGGATCCTAGTATTGATACATATATTGTTATCAATAAACTTTTTTAACACTGACAATCTTTATAAAATATTATGTAGAATTCAAAATATTATTGTGTAGCATACTTTTTTAAGTACCCTCAAAGTTCAATTCTTCTGATAACTTCTAATTACTAATAATACATTGTGCAATAAATGTAACTTTGATGAAATAAAATTAAACAAATTACGTGATATGCTATGCAATTTTGAATCTACCACATATAATAGGATGTATACTGTTAACTACCTGTGAAGCACAAGCGGTAAGTAAGATTAAATTGCTAAGGATGCCCATTTAATAGTTTACTTTAAAACGTTATGTTTGTCCATCATGGTACCGAGTTGCTCCACCTCGGAACGTAATCCGAGCCCGCACGATTCCGCTGACTTCCCGTCGCCGATCCCTACCTACCGGCAATATACAACACATAAATCACTAACAGAAGCACAACATAGCTTAGCACATTAGACAAACAACGAACATTATTTTCTCGTGATCCCATTGCTTTGTCATATGAATTAGGACATGAAAAATAAATAGTAGGTAAGTACTTAGTCGGTGTGATCTGCCTTACACTTACTTATTCGCTATATTTTTGCGTTATTGTTACATAGTACTTATTGCGGACGGCACAGTCAACTCAGTACTACATCTAATTCCTCGTTTTATCTTGCGTCCTTGTTTAACTAGTGTAATATAATAAAGAGACACGATGAGCTCATCGGTTGAGTTCGAAAACACAGTATTAGTGCTCGTGTGTCGGTGTGTACGGGCACTCCGTAGAACTACTGTTTTTTAACTACTTTGTGGTTATAGATTTACTCAAAAACAAACTGACAACCTATCAGTTTACAATATTCATTATAAGAACATAATTACTACGGAGTTCCGCTGAATAGATAAGGGTGATAATATTTGACCCCACTTATGACCCCCCCGATAACATAATTGGCTTGGGATTTTTGTCATTCGTAGTTGGATGTGCGAAACGGCCGGGTGTAATGGATTGCTGAAGAAATGTTAAGTGTAGTGGTGCTGTGTTTGTGCCTGACCAGTGCTGTCAACGGATTAGGAAGTATGTTTTCCTTTATCTAAGCATATTTTAATTAGCTAATAGGATAATCAACTAAGACTTCTTGTACGACAGTACTAAGTAAATACTTAACTAGAAACTAAAAGTTTTAGCGGTTAAATTCAATGCGCTAATGTGAATAATATTGGATTTTGTTACTGTGATTGTTTTTTGAGCTGTGCCCGAGATCTGTTCCGTTTTATTTGCTTTTTTATTATTATACCCCAGTATTTTTTTGTATTCTGTATGTGAGTATTTATCATTTAAAAGTATAAATCTTAGTTGTATTTGTTTGTCGGGATGAGACTAATCACTTATGAGTTATTTAAAAGAAGAATGATTTATAGCTGCAACTTGATAAGGAATTGGAACGGAGTTAGATCCGTGTCCCGAAGAGGTTGTTTATTTAGCCTAGTCCAATGTGCAACACGTGCACCAACTGCATGCGCTTTTATCAGTGGAGTTTTGAGGATGTAATAAGGTGTATAATTGCTCATTTATTTATAGTGACTTAGGTCCAGTCAGTCACTCACTGACAGTTGTAGGGAAATTAAATTAGACAAGTGTTTTTTTGTTTTTGTTCGTACCTATACAATATGTTGAGGGCAAAACAATCGCTCTAAAAAAAAACGTGGCGTAAAAAAGCAATCATAATACATTTTATAAAAAAATTGCCTATTTCTGAAATAAATAAATAAACGATGCAATTGCGAAAAGTAGTTTAAATAAATAAAAAGGTATATTTGGTTTTCTCCAGTTCCATTGTCTGTCATAGAACCATCGACATAATATAAAGTACAAGCATCCCAATATTCAACCAATATAAACCAGTCATTGCTTGGTCTCAGCTAGGCAGGTACTTCATTGCCCACTTTCCACGATAAAACCCCCACGAATTTTGCTGCTATGTATTGTAATTCACGTATTTCTTTCATAGGCAAAATAGTGTAATTTTGCAGTAGGTATCAACCGTTAACTTAAAATGTGTCATTCGCAAAATTATCTACCTGCCGGTTTCATTGCTTTATTTTTACAAAATATAATATCTGTAAGTCAGTTCCGTGTCTCTAAACAATACAACACGTTGCGTCACTTATCCCATTCCTATCGCAACTTGGTCCGTTACCCCTGACCCTCCAGAGACGAGGGTGAGATAAGGATCTCGAAAATGTTAGCAGATATCGCCTCTAGTTTCCTAATTTACTATAAAAATCACTTGATTTATGATTCATCTGATACTTTCCTAAATTACTTAGTTTTAACTTTTGCATGAAATGCATGCATTTAAACCTACATGAAATAAATTTAAACAAACGCAATTGCGACTATTGCGATCAATTTACAGTTTCCTGTGTCGGTGCAAATTTTGATGACTCAGTTTAGTCGATCAAACATTAGGTTCTGCAGTTGTCGATACATTTTGAATTCTACAAACATCACTAGAACAAAACGATTCTATTCTAACGTATTAATTTGGTGCTTAAGAAAGGGTTGTAAGTTAAAAAAGGTGTTATATAGTTTCTTAAAATGCGAGTATTTCTATAAGGTCTAAAAAAATTGCATAGACCGAAAATAATTATACCCAATGTGATAAATAAATCAAAGAAACGTAACTGGGCTTTTTTATTCGATTTGATTAAATATGTACAGGTAAATGAGATAAATATTATTTCTGATGGGGAAACGTTGGAATTGGTGTGGCAGCACAAATGCGTGGAAATGTCAATGTCAAACGTCAAATTCGAACGATTTGTTTGTAAACATTAACTTTTAGCGGCGTACCTAATTAATTACCCATTTTATTGTGAAATACTGTATGAATATTACATTTAAGTACTCATTATTTTTCTAAAATTTCCAGACTCACTGAAAGATCCTTACATTTGTGGGCCGCCAACATGCGCAGGTAAGACTAACGATTTATTTACGTTTTCGGTGTTTATTAACATCTATTGAGAATAAACTTAAGTATCTTCCCTCAAGGCTTAAACATTGCCATACCCTTACGCGACACTAACCATGATGGTATTATTAACTTAATTCATCCACAAATGGTGTGCTATGTAAAAATATACTTACTTTTCCTTTGTAAACCGGTGTATCTACAATAAGCGGTTCAATCAGCTAATTCATTTATTCTTTTATGTCGGGATCCTATATTCGAACCGCGGATAAACAAAGCTAACTTCAGATTAAAATTAGACACATTTTGTATTGTCAAATTTTACCCCAAGTAAGCCTTATCTGCGCTTTGAATATGTGAACCCGAGTTATTATATATTAGTTAACCAAAGACATATACATGAATCAATCCTATACATTTATCCAAAAAGAACAAGCTACAGATTCAATAATAGTTCTTGCTCTTTGACTTATATTGAAAGTGATTTGTAGCTTCATGGAGGAGTAATATAATAACATTCCCCTTTTAAACTAAATATTGGTTTCTAAAATCAAATACATTTCTGATACTCAGTCACTCATCTTACAGTTTTAAACATACAGTTTGTATTTTTTTACAGTATCGGATAAATTCAAGTACATCCCAGAAACTATCTATCATTACGAATACAAAGTGAATGTGGAGACGTATTTCAATGGCTCCAGCAACAACAGATCTACTCTAGACATAAGAGCTGAGGTATGTATGAGGCATTTTAGTTTCTACTTAAACAAACTGTCCATTGCACACACCACATGGCCATAAGCATTTTTCCAAAATATAGTTAGCCTACTTGGTGACTCAGCCTACAAAGCTCACGGTTTGATTCCCAGTATAGGCAAATATTGGGCCAGTATAATGTTACTAAGTCTTGGAGGTTTTCTATGTATTTATTTGTACAGTAAGTACTACCAGATTTTAGATCTTTACTTTTCTCCAAAACACAAGTGACAGATATATTGTCAAGTTTGATAGAGATAGCCAGCCATTTTGGGAACAAACAAACTGGGAGTACTGCATGTTTTTCTCTAGTCAAGTATTTTCTTGTTTAATAGTTGCACTTTGTTACATTGCAGTTAGCGGCCTTCTTTGTACTACTATAGTATTTTATTACTTGTGCTTGTAGTCATGAAACATTGTTTTCTAGACTATCATCCAGCTGATCAAGCCCTGTGAGGGTTTGCTGCAGCTCCGAGACGTCACCCTCATCGACCAGGATGACAGCTACCCTGTCGAGAGGGCAGAGAAGTTCATACACGCCCTTCTACTCTATGACCTCAGGTGACTATTTAGATGAATATTAATCTATAAGCCATGACTCCTACTGTATGGGCTGCTAGAGTCTCGTGCAGCAATATTAAATATTGCACCGCTGCTTAAAGGTGCGTCAAAAACGGCGCCATGTTGTTATTGTGACCCTGTCTTTTGTTTACGACATGATTACCCAGCGCACGCACCGTATGTCACCCAACGGTGTGGTACACACCTTTAATTAATAGATGCTGAGTTACTGTTGTTTGTAATGATAAATCACTGAGTCCCAAAATAATCACCTTTATTGATAAAGGTGTTTAAAGTGATAATAAAAAGCTAGTCTTATTGATAGTGAAAATGAATACACACAATTGAATTGGAATCACATGATCTAAAGCGCATTAAGTAATTTGCACTATAGAAGGTAAATTAGCTGAATGTGCGATGTGCGGAATGTAAACCGTACACCTACCGCGCAGAAGTCGTTTATCTTTATTCACTATTTGATTTTTGAGGATGAACCATATCTGTCTGTACTAAAATATAATGTTGATTGGTTGAACGGTTGAAAGATAGAACAAACAAACAAATTAACTAACATATACTGCCAGATTTGTATTATTATAAGTTTATTATAAGTAAGGATCTTATATAAAGATTAATAAAAGCTTGATCAATGGGTTACATATGGCCAGTGCGCTAGATTTCTATCCCCAAGAAATAAAAAGTAACTTACTATAAACCATAATACTGTAATTGAGTTTTATTTATTCGTATCATGGCTTGTAACATATTTATATTATTACGATTTTTAAAACTAGCTAGCTCTTGATAAAAAAAACTGTGTATGTAGTAGACAAGAGTTCAAGTTTTGGTTTTTTTAATCATTTGTTCCATTATGTGCTTTTTTTTCTTCACCGCCTAGGTTTGCATTTCACGATGGCATCATCTCCGAGATCTGCCCAGACGAGCTGGAGGAGGAGTGGGTCCTCAACTTCAAGAGGGCCGTGCTGTCACTCTTTCAGAACTCCATGAAACGGTTTGACATTAACTTCAAGGGAGTAGAGGTAAATGACAGACAGTACATACTATATTTGGATGTTAACTATGTGAAAACTATGTTTTTTTCCTACGACTCCGTCCGTATGGAACGTGCATGTATTCTTAATGACAAAACAATTCTCCTTATATATTCTTGCAGCAAGACATCCACGGATCATGCGGCGTAGACTATACCATTCGAGGACAAGAAGACACCAGCCTGATACTCGTCAAGACGCGGGACCTGGCGCTGTGCACCAACAGATACAAATACCTGTCCATACTGCAGACCGTGCGCTACGACTTCCAGAGCGTGAGTGGACCTTTAGCTTTACTTCTTAGGACACAGAACAAGAGGACACAGGCCTGGTACTAGTCAAGACGTGCGACCTGGCAATGTGCACCAACAGATTCAGGTAGGTATCTGTCCATACTGGATACTGTGCGCTATGACTTCCAGTGCGCGAATAGGCCTGTAGCTTTACTTCTTAGGTCACAAAACAAGAGGACACTGACCTGGTACTCGGCAATACGCCGACCTGGCACTGTGCATCAACAGATACAAGTACTTGTCCATACTGCAGACTGTGCGCTACGACTTCCAGAGTGTGAGTGGACCTTTAGCTTACTTCTTGGGACGCAGGACAAGAGGACATGAGGAGGAGGTGGTGTTAACCATGCTTCTATGGCCCTTGATTTTAAAATTAGAAGTAAGTGTGTAGTGTTATGTACAGTCGACGCCATAAATATGTTTACTCTTTAGTACCTCGTCACTTTACCCGCTATGACAATTTCAAATGGCAGTTTAAACATGACGCTAAATAGACAAGGTACTAAAGTGTAAACATATTTATGGCGTCGACTGTACATAAATCAACCATCTGCAATGGTGAATCGTATTTGTTTATTGCAATAAATTAATGTATGTTTTGTAACTGGTCATTACAGGCGTAGTGAATAAAATATACTACATCGTATTTTGTCGGATAAGTAAGTTTACGTCTTGGTTTTTCAATTAGCTTATTAATAGGTACTAAAGTTGACTGAGAAAGCAAGACAAATACGAACATATTCGACCAAATACAATGTTGTTGTGTTCACTACATCTATGCATCTGCGTGAACATACATATTTAGTGTACCATGCTTACGTTTTTCTACAGCGTTTCCAAACCTGGCCAGTCCTCAAGTCAGAGAGCAAATGTCGCATCACAGTGGACCACAACATCTACAAGTCAGTGAACTGCAAGGAGAGGCACCTCTTCGAGCCGTTCTCTGGGCGGAACTCGGGGGCCATGACCACCGTCATACAAGACTTGGTGCTCTTGAGAGAGGTTAATAAGACGGACTCGGAGATCATGGAGGCACAGCCTAAAGGTTTGTTTGGATTGTTTATGGCATGGAGAAGGTAGGAAGGCAGACCATCTGATTATAAGGGGTCTCTGAGGCCCATAGGCATTTTTGCCATCTTAAGACTGCGTTGCTGGCCCTAGGGACCGTGATGGAATGACTCAATGCTCCATCGAAAACGACGAAGAGCATTCTTGAGATTGCAATATGGGCTTCAAAGGCCCCTTATTATCAAGTAGCTTATGTATCTCAATTATTGTTCAATTAAGTTACTTTACTTAAGAGGTAGCTTGGTACAGTCGGCCTTATAAGTAGCTGACCACTTCAGTACTTTGTCACTGTACCGTCATGATTGAACTGCTGCACTAATCTATCAAAGGCGTTAAACCAACAAGGTTCAAAAGTGTACAGCTATAAGGCCGACTTTACATGTAAATGGTCTTAAATCTTGTGATTTGCTGTTGTTTCACAGTTTTCTAAACATGGACATGTCTTTCCCGTCATTTAGTATTCTTTATTGAAAATTTTCTAATGTTCTTAAGATGATATCCGTTAACAGGTTGGGTGATAATAGAGAGAAGGTCCAATTTGCTCCACCATCACAACCCACACGTGAAAACTGAGACCGGCGAATTGAAGTCTGCCAGGGGCGTGTTGAAACTACTTTGCAAGTAAGTCACAGTTTCATTACAGTTGCTGAAAAAACTGTGTTATAATATAACGATGTAGACCTTGAAAAATTTACATAAACTGTAGTTGAGTGACGTAAACCTATTTTTGGATGAAAGTCTCTTCCTGTTGACCCTTAATTTCGAGGTTGAATCTTCCCAAAACGTTATCAATCTTTCTTTTAAGACGGCAGATACAAATTCTGTTACATCAAATCATTGTAATAGTAGGTACGAGTACACTTTGATGCAAGTGCGGAACAAGACTCGGGACTAGTGACAATAACAGTTGCGCACTAGTATCACACGACGTTTTTTAATACATTTGCGAAAAAATATCAATGAAATAAAAATAAAATGGTAATTAAAAGAGACAAACTAGTCTTATAAAAACACTACTAGGGGTAATATTAAACATCTTTCCGGGGAAGTTTTCAGTTTGACTTAGGAAGTGGTTAAACATACAAACTCTTTAGTTGGGTGCCTGGCTTGCAATCGCAGTACATTTAAAAAAAGGGAAAAGCTAAAAACACTAGTGCGGAACATCCAACTTTACGATATACAGCTACAAAAAGTACCACTTTTTATCACTCCACTCTTTTTTCAGTATTAATGACAGTACAGACGACGACGTACCAACTACCACCGTCGACGAGAACCTCGACAGTGGCTCCACCGTCGGTTTGTGGGGGAAGTTGGTACGAGCCGCTCGGGGCTTGCACTACCCCGCTCTGTCGCAGTTGCTGACCAGAGCGCCCACTATCTGCGCTAAGGCTACGTGAGCATCTTTTGTGTTTATTAAACCCTAGTACTTTTTTACTTACTTTATTTTTTAGATCTTTTCTTTCTATGCTTACGTACTGAAATTAAACGTTAGATGTATTCTCTTTAGGGATGGTTCCCTGGTATTATTCTTAGAGAATGTAAAAAATCGTTGGTTTTTGGGAGTAGCTTTTGGTAGATGGAAGGTGCTTGGAAACAGCATAGTGACTAGTCCTTTCATCTTTGGAATGTGTAAGAAGTATTAAAAAGACCTTTGGGTTCCAGTACAATCGTTAGGACTTGTTGGATAGATAAAAGAACGAACTCGAATAAGGGCTGAACTTTCTAATCCCCAGATAAAATTTTCTGTCAGTTAAAGTAATCACTTTCCTTTTCTATGTCATTTAATAAAAAAAGATAGGTAATCGTTCTTTTTTATAGAAAGATACAGATATCTGGTGATTGTTTTTTTTTTCTTAATTAATTAAAATATTACAAATAAATAAAATTTTATATACATTATCATGATATTTTCCGAATTGTATTTAGTTTAATATTAAGTAGTTTTCACTATAATTACGCCGCTATTTTTAAGAAATACTGTAACAAGATTTACAAGTTTCCTCGGCCGTCAGTTCGTCGAGCTCGAGCTTATAAGAATGTTTCTTCCAGCAAACACCTGCTAGACGCGCTGCCGTACGTGGCGAGCGCGGGCTCCGTCGAGCTCATCAAGGACATGATCCTGCGCAACGAGGTCGACCAGAACACGCGCCACGAGTGGCTCATGTCCATGGCGATGATACCGCGGTAAGAGCTTCAACCTGCCAAGTTCCAGAAAGGTTAACTGGTAGAATCTCTTTCGCCTTTGAATGTTAAGACTACGCCGAGCGTACGCCGGATGTACAGTGGCGCCCTCATTACTTTTATTGTGTTTTCTAATAAACTAAAGTATTTTCTTGAAATTGGACGAAATGTTTTTGTACTACAAATGAAAACACAACTTATAGGGTGGTACTCGTACTAGTATGGTTTAATAACAATTTACCTTCGAATTATTAACTTAACGAAAAAATGTGGCCACCTTTTCCCGTTAAACTGACTACTCAAAGGGTAATTGTTATTAAAGTTTGTTACGTATCCCATAAATTGTGTTCATACTTGCGCTACAAACACATTTTGTTCCAAGGAAATTCTTTAGTTAATTACAAAACCCAATAAAAGTAATGAGGGCACCACTGGACGCTCGGCTCGGCTCGGCCCCCAGTACCTTCAAAGAAATTGTTGAGCACTTTAGTACCTTGCCATAATTAACTTCAAAAGAATGTCAAGTTAGATTTAATTAGTGACCTTTACAATATGATAAATAATTTGATTACCCGTCCATACAGATATGGTAATAATACATAACTGCATAGAGCAGTCAATAAGTAATCCAGCGTCTTTTGTCCACTTAGTTCTCATTGGCGAAGTAGTAACTCTCATTTACTTTTATTTGATATTAAGAGAGAATACTCAACAGTACGATATAGAAGTTAAGTAGGCTAAAACGCAGTGGGATAGAGATCTTGGACGAGTATATGTTAAAGTGTGAGCCGAAGGCGAGGTGAATAATTTGTCAGAAACGTATTCAACTTATTTAGAATAAGTCAGTATCGTACCTTCTCAGTAAGCTTATCGAAGGGTGAGTGTGATAAATAGAAACTCAGTCAACATAACTATTAAATAGATAAAAATGATTATGGACCCCTACTTTCAGAGCTGATTGATTACTCACCCTTAATTTGGCAATGTCCGTCACAGCAAACATACCATAATGTCCACTTTTTTGTTTGGATTGTGTTTTTATTCATCCGTTTGGGAGCAACAAAGATAGATAAACAGACACACATTAAAAAGAGTTCTTACGAGTTTGTTTGTGTCCTCAGTCCTAAGAATGAGATGCTGATCAGCATGCTGGAGCTCCTGAAGCAGCAGCGTAACGACCAGGTCATCAGCTTCACCGTGTCTTCCATGGTGCACTCGTACTGCAAGCACAGCGGGAAGTCGCGTGAGTATCCTAAGGCCCAGCGGCCTATGTGTAGGACATTTAATTTTGTCAAAATGACTTCAAGCTTAACTTGACTGAAATATATTTTTTGAACTATCGATTGTTGACAAATTATGGAGTGTAAAAGATATATAAATGTTTCATTATGATTTATGAACCCTGTAAGAGTATTTAAAGAGACTTAATATCCTTTTGAGGGCCACTTGCACGAAAAATTTAACCCTGGTTTAAGACCCTAACTCGGGTTAGTAAACGTCAGATTCATACAACAAATGTCATTTTAACTCGAGTTAGTGCTTTAACCCAGGGTTAAATTCTGCGTGCAAGTGGCCCTAATAATATGAATATACTTCAGTTATATCTTGTATTTTTAATGTGGTATCATCTATTGTATTTATGTGTATTTTAATTTGAGGTAAAAATTTATGGAATCTAACACAAAAATTACAAATCAAAAATAGGGAAAATAGCTAATAAAACAAATCATTACAACGGACAAATGATCTTCTAAGCAAATCAGTAATCGAGAACTAACAATTACTGAAACAAGTAAAAGCGGTAAGCAAGAAATGACCAATTGTAAAAAATCGAAGTGATCTTTCGGACAAATGAAACAAAATACAAACAAAATTTATCGAAACTCTTTAACCAAACGAAATTCGGAGTTAGAAACGTTTTTCGGACTTAAGATAGGTAATTTTTTTATATTTATTTTAATTAGTAATTATTGCTTTATTTATTGTTACAGTACGCGAATGCTGCGAAGAACAAACGCCGAAACTTATAATGGAGGAATTTCAAAACATAGTCCAAGAGCTGTCTAACACAACCTTAGCTACTGGGCCGAGAGCCGAACGAAAAAGTGTAAGTTTATTTAAAATTGCAATTTTAATAGAAGTAATAAATAATGACCCTGTCAAAGTTGTGAGCAAGAATATATATACATTTTTGAGTTTTCTATGTTGAGCTCAGTTTGAGACTCAATTTGCTTGAGTTTGTCTTCAGAATTTTATTTATTTTCAGATTACTATAGCAATCAAGGCTTTAGGTAACATAGGTGGTTTTAAGCAAGACTTTGCTGATGTACTGATGGATATAATTGGCGACGATTTGGTACCGGTTCCTATTCGACTGACGGCTGTGGACGCGTTCAGACGCACGCCTTGCATTGAGACACGGTAATGTATACAGTACCTCTTCAAAAGGACAATAATTGGGCCTACTATAACCTCGTAATGCCCATCGTCTTAAATTTAGGACATTTGTCAAAGTGACTTTTGACTTTAGTTGACCGACACAAGATTTTTTTCGAACCAACGAAATTTGACGTGTGGACGATAAATAATAATTTAACATAAGTACGCCATTCGAATTTAAAAATAGAATAAGCAGTTTTTGGTTCCTTGTAACTGCATTTTACTTTTTAAATGCCTACCTTTTTAGTATGGTCGTTCACTAGATCAATTGCCGAGAGAACTGGCTGGCTAAAAGGATTTTTATCCCCGTTTGGTTTAAGAATTTATTTTATTTTATCGTATTTGTAAATACTTTCAAATGTATTTATTTATCTCTTCACAGCGATTACTTCCTTGAAACTTTCCGGCAAGATTATGGAAACATTGAAGTTAGGATAGCTTCGTATCTTCAGGTGATGAAGTGTCCCACGCTCAGCATCATCAGGAAGATATACCACTCCGTCCGACACGAAGAGGTCAATCAAGGTGAGTGATTTATGGTTTATATTAATGAGGGTAGGTCCTATAACGACGATCGGGGTGGCCAGTGTTCTAAAATATATTTTATGCAACTGTTACCTAATTAAGCCTACAATACTCTCAAATGGCATCCACTACATTAACAAGCATTGGCTGAAATTGGGTCATTATGCCAATATCGCTTCCAATGGCGCTCTAATAATCGAATTTCTTTTTTGCCAAGCATCAAACTACAACACAATACAATAGCAACTATTTTAACAGATTAATAAGACGATTAGACTTAGTTAATTAAATAATTTCTATTTTTTTCTCCCTGTTATTAACCATAATTTCCCCAGTGGCAACATTCGTGTGGTCGCACCTGAACAACCTGGGCCAGTCGTCGCTGCCGTCCCGCGTGGAGATCCAGGGGCTGCTCTCCGGCAACCCCATGCCGCAGCTGGAGGACATGCCCGACTTCAGGATGTACTCGCGGAACTACGAGCAGAGCGTGTTCTACGATCAGTACAACGCTGGTGAGATGTGGATAATGTTTGGCTTTCCTATTAGCCCAGGGAGGTGAGGGGGGATTTGGCCAAGACATCTCCCCCGCGGTTGTTTAACCCTACACACAAACAAAACTAGTTTTAAGTTGATCTGATAAGTTTAAATTTATATCGTTTTAAGTTGCTAGGTACTTATGATAACCTTTAGTAGTGGCCTTATACCCGGTCCATGAATATACAGATCTATGCATTTTTTATGAAATGAAATAACGAGTTTGAATTCGAATTTGAAAAAGTATGGTATACAAATTCCCCCCTTTGCCCCCTGGGTACGTCCTTGATTGGAGAACTATCTACTTTTGTCAGTCTATAATCATCATTATTGTTCTAAATAGGTAAAAACAATTTGTTCCTCAATTTGTACGAAGTGATATCTAGGACTACTGAATGGCTTCTGAAAAAAACTTAAACAATAAAACTCACTTATGCGGTTCATAAAATAAATCGGTTTTCATTACTTTTTATACTAATATTTTCTTTGGAATTTCAGGCGGTAACTACGAAGCGAACGTCGTTTTCACTCCCGAGTCTTACATACCTCGGTCGGTGTCTCTTAACCTGACTGTTGACATGTTCGGTGAATCTATCAACTTGCTAGAGGTACATATTTCAGTCTCAAATAAAAATGTATTTTGCTCTCAATTTAATCAATAAACCGTCTGACATACGGAATTACTTATAAATTAATTGTTCATAAGTCGGTTGGTTATATGTTATAAGTTTATAACTAACCTTTGGTTGTAAACCCTTTTCTCTCCAGCTCAAAGGTCGCGCCGAAGGCTTCGAGCGCTACTTCGAGAACCTTTTCGGCAACAACGGACCCCTGAGTAAATCGAAAATCAACGATCACATACAAAACTTCCGCTTTATCCGCTCTCTGACTGACGCGGACGACGTGCGAGCGAAAGTCGACGGTATTGGATACAAGAATGAAGCGCTGAAGCACCAGTATCCTATGGCCGAGTTGGGGATCAAAGTGTTCGGGAATGAGATATCGTTCTGGCACGCGGAAGGGAATGAGGAGATCGTGAAGACTTTGGAGAGGATGAATCTGCAACTGAGGGTGCTCGAGATATTGTCTGGAAAGGTATGTATCATCATCAACATCTATCCACTGCAGGGTGTGGGAATGACTGGCATCCAGGGATGATTCTTCGATATAAGTTATAAAAAATTTCATGGTTGTATGTGTATGCACACAGGGTGTATATAAAAGTCTCGTGACGTGACTCGGTTCCTCAAATTTGACAATGATACTCCAGCAGTAAGTTTCCCATTCTACAATATTCTGCAATTCCAGGAAATCTCGTACAACAAGGCGTCTCTATTCCTGGACACGACGTTCTCCGTGCCCACCGGCTGCGGGCTCCCGCTCAACATGAACCTGATGGGCACCAGCTACGTCAACACCAGGATGTCCGGCACCATGGTGGACAAGTTCTCGCAGAGCCGGAACCTGGACTTTGAGGGGAAGATACATCCTAGGTAAACGGAATACGGAACGGCTGTTTAGGTTGCTGTAGCTAAAGTTACATATAGGGAACCTGTACTTAAAATCATGATCTTACAGTTTTAAGTAATAAATATTTTTTACTTTTTTTTATACAGGTGTATAAAAATTTAGGTTCTATCGATCCATCCAAAGAGTTTTTTGTTTGACATGAAAATGCCAGAGAAAAAAAAATCCACTCTCCTTTTATGAAAGCGCTTCTATCAATTACCATACTTATCGTCAATTCAAAATCGCATTGCGATGTAGCTTGCTCCTTTTCTAAAGGTAACACAACTCGTCTCGTATAGGGAGAGTAACAACTACGCGCATGTGCATTCTCGCTCGAATTCTGTTTCTAAAGTACAAAAGTACAGATTCACCTCGATAAATTCCTTCAAAGTAACATTATGTCCTCAGCGTTGCAGTGAACATAGCAGCTACGATGTCGGTGACGGCCGGAGGTCTCAGCTCGAGCGGCATCCGGCTCAACATGCGGCTGTACACGGCCACGGCGGTGGAGGTCAAGCTGAACATCCGCGGCCTCGGGCTGGTCAGGCTCGACCTGTCGCTGCCCAGCGAGAAGCGCGAGATATTCGCCGCTAAGTAAGTCATGCTGCCCTGGTACTTTACATATTTATTTCTATGGCATGGTTACGGTGAACGAGCACAAATGCCTGATGGTAAGTGGGATCTGTGACCCAGTGACATTTGCATTCTTGAGACCACAATCTTAAGACTGCAACCCTGTGATTGAAAATGCGTTCCCAACCCTGTGGACTAAGATGGAATGCATCTATGCTAGTAATATCACAACAATGCAAACACTGTTGCTTGACGGTAGGTTAAATAGTAAGATGGTGGTAGCGATCTGGACGAACCCTGCACAAGTTTCTACCACCTCCAAAATTACTATGTATAAGCTAGCTAAGACCCCACTGTCATTTCTAACGTGTCTAGTCACGTGCATTTGCTGCAAAAAATAAAGTACAAGCGAAAGCTAGTTTTTGTTTTTAAATTATAATGCGACTGAGAGAATGATATGTTCCCAGATCGGAGTTAATAATTTTACATGGCGACGAGGAAAAGCAACAACAGGGCTTGAACCAGAACAGAATAGAACAGAACACTTGCAGCTGGTCCGCCTTTGACAAGGGCATTGGTATCAAAGTCTGCGCGTCTTATCAGGTAAGTTGTAGCAACAGACGTTGTATTAGCTATTACAACCTGCCAAATTCCATTCAGTGGAACAGACAGAGACACCAATCAATTTATTTATACTACCCGATTTACTAACTAAATTGTTCCACAGTTCCCCAACATGACGAATCTGAATAACGCACCGTACTTCATAATGAGCGGACCGGCCAAATACGTGCTGTCACTGTCGAAGGCCGACCCCTCGGCCAAGACGTACACCTTCCAGTACCGCTGGGACAAGAACGAAACCAACAACCTCGTCAGCTTCTCCTTCGACACTCCTGCCAGCCTGGTACATCTAAAACTAATAAATGTTTTTTATAGCATTAAGGGCCTGTTGTTTGATCAGTAGTTAAACTAACTAATTGTTAATATTTGAAAAAGGAATCGAAAATTTGAAGGAATCTCAAGGAAATGTGTCAAATTTACAATTCCTTTTTCGAAATTTTACAATTAGTTAGTTTTTTTTTTTTTTTTTTTATGGCATAGAGAAGACAAACGAGCACACAGACCACCTGATGGTAAGTGGAAACTGTGACCCATAGACATTCGCATTCACAAGACTGCAATGCAATCCTAAGACTGCAAATGCGTTGCCAACCCTGAGGACTAAGATGGAATGCCTCTATGCTAGTCATTTCACCGGCTGTCTTATCCCCAAACCGGAACACAACAAGGCGAACACTGCTGTTTGGCGGTAGGTTAATGGATAAGATGGTGGTAGCGATCCGGACGGACCCTGCATAAGGTCCTACCACCCGCTAACTACTGATCACACAACAGGCCCTAAATATGAGTGTTTAACAATGTTACCCGATTCACTTACGGTGAAGGAAATCGTGAGGAAACCTAAACTGAAGAACGCACCGTACTTCATAATAAATACGACATGGTTTTCTGGAAGAATCGGCATCGTTGGCTAAGTACACCTTTCAGTACATTCCATGTCATATTCCACATTTCCATTGTGACAAAAAAGCTAAAATATGTGAAATCTATCATTTAGCTAGTAAAACTAAAAAACTTCCAAAAAACTTAGACACGCCTTAGACATGTCTTGAGTTACAGTTTTCTAAACAACGTTTTTAGTTTTTTGATATTTTTTAAACAAGTCGTTGCTTGAATGCAAAGGGGCCTCAAATCAAAATGTGTTTGTGTTGCATTAAAATTCGGAATGCACTTTAAGTTTTAAATCAAAGTATATATTTTTTTGGTTTGTGACACTTTTGCATTTAAGCAGCGAAGTGTTAAACAGTTGTTTGATTTTGTAATAACACCATACAATTTTACAGGAGAAACGAATGTTCGACGTAGTTTTAAACATGTCTAACACTTCAAGCACTGCCAGCCTCACGTTCCAATCCGCCGAAAACACCCTCCAGGCTAAAGGGGTGTACAGGAACACGGAAGACGACAAATCCCTCGAGGCCAGCTTGGACATAGACGGGCGGAAACACTTCGACACTGTCATGTCGCTGCGGAAACACGACATCAAGTTTGGTTACGTGTGGCTGCCGCACGCTTATTGGGTGATCAACGATGAGAGGATTGCGGAGCTGTCAGGTGAGGGGAATTGGATAATGACAATAAATAATCTACTTACACTAATATCATAAAGAGGAAAAATTTGTAATTTTATGTGAGTGTATGTATGTAATGAATAAATTCAAAAACTACTGTGCCGATTTAAAAAAATCTTTCACCATTGGAAAGCTACATTCACCGTGAGTGACATAGGCTATGTTTTATTTTTCTACGTGGACGGATACGCGCGCAACAGCTTGTAATAAATAAATATCAGGTAACAATGTCATACCAATTGAGCTGGTACTCCCAAACAAAGCTCTAGGCTTGTGCTATGGGTTCTAGACGACGATATAATACTTATATAGAGAAATATATACTTAAATACATAGAAAACATCCACGACTCAGGAACAAATATTCGCGCTCATCCCAAATATCTGCCCTTACCGGGATTTGAACCCAGGACCGCTAGCTTTGTAGGCAGAGTCACTACTAATAGGCCAGCGCATCGTCAAGACTATACAAGCTAGAGGTCTTACGCCGGATGTACAGTGGCGCCCTCATTTATACTATTGCGTCTTTTATTAAAGTAAATTATTGATCTAAAATCAAATTGTGTTATTTTGTTGTACAAATAACATATTTAAAACCTTTAACTTTGTTATACTCAACTTTTTGGAAAAAGGTGGCCACTTTTTCCCGTCACTTTTCGAAAATCGAGAGAATGGTCCATTTTTTAACATACGACGACAATATCAAAAAGCTAGCATTTCATAACACTTGTTTATTCCAGGCGTCTTCAAAGTAAAGTCCAAAGGCGGCGTCACACAAGTCGATATTATAACCGACTTCCAAACCAAGCAACTGGCCAGTCACCTAGTCGGGTACTACACTATAAACGGCCCTACATACGGCTTACAACTGAACCTTGACTACCAGTTCTATGGAAACCCGAAGCAGACCATCAAGATGGAAGGGGTGTACAGTGAAAGACCTTTGGGCTACAGGCATGATTTGTACGGGGAACTAGCTATGCAGTTCACAGCGTATCCTGTGTATAACTTCTATTCGGTTTTAAGGAATGTGGTAAGTGATTTATTAATTTAAAATTAAAAAAAAACTTCTATGTGCTGCCCTCCTAAATAAAAAAGGACTCATGCGCAATTTGATAGTCAAAGCAAGTTGAATCCTATGTTCTTAGAATTAAGGTCACTAATACATTCGTGATTTATGAGACAAACGCCCTTTTTTGTAATGGGGGCAGAGTAAAGGATAAATATTAATATAAAAGTAAAAAAAAATATGTGCACATTAGAGGACGCCCTCAACTTGGTACGTGTACAATTAGTTACATCTAATCCCAAAAAAATACTAAGATATCCGAGAAATATTCCCTCCATATTTAAATTCCCTAGGTCCGGCGATTTCGGCTGTACATTGATCCATCAGTCAGTCAGTTTCTTTTTTATAAGTATACAGATGGACTTTATTGCCATAGTAAGGGGTGTCCTTGACAGTACCTTCACAAATAAATACAGAGAGGCTGCATCATTTCGAGTACTGTTTCTGTATCTGACCCTTGATGCATCCCATACATACATTTATTGCTGCCAGCTCTCTGTAAATTAGCTCTGTGGCTACCTCTGTTGCAACTTCTATGCTAAGCTGGTCGTTCTTTTATGGCCGGTTCCTATATTCAAACCGCGGACAGATAGGCTTACTTCGGATTAAAATTTGACACATTTTGAATGGGCTAATGTCAGATTTCAACTCGAAGTAAGCCTTATCTATCCACGGTTTGAATATAGGAACCCGACATTAGTGCTATCTCTGCTCCTTTTCTTTCCTTATATTGCTGTCGTATTATTAATGAAATGTCTGGAATGATCAATAGAAAACCCAGAGCCACATGGACGTGAGCTTCAACGTGTCGTCGTCGCGCGCGGACAGCGGCGACCCCTCGCTGGTGTTCGACTTCACGCGCATCGAGAAGCTGTCCGGGACCAAGCTCGCCACGCACCTCACCATCGCGCGCCCGAGGCCGGTGCGGATGAACTTCCAATTCGAACAGGTACCTATGTCATTATAAGGTAAATGCGGCTATCATACAAAAAAAAAATACAAATTTGTTAATATTTATCCAGTCTCATTGTTATTCAAACATATGAGGTTACTCCTTTTTGAGCGACAAATGTAATTTAAACCAGTGGTGGAAACTTCTTTGGCCTATGTATATTCTATAATGTATTACCTTTGCATGTATTAATTTGTGCTGTTTGTTTTCCTTAATAAATAAATAAATCATGGACAGTGCTTCAGTCATGAACGATCCCAATAAAAGTAATAAAATAGTATAGAACGCTAATGCCTTACAATTATATAAGATTATAATACTTTTGGCCTACCTCTATTAGAATTAAATCTTATGAAAGTGCCTTTTTGTCCGTTAAAATTGTTATTGTTAATCACTGTAGCACTGTCCATGATGGGTGCATTTACCTTAATCTGTATCGTCGGGGATACCAAGGAAGATGTGGATAGAGAGATCTCTTTCCTCGCGGGCTATGCGGGGTAGTAGTAGAATTACTAGGTCGCAAAGTGACCACATCGCATGTAGCCTTTATCTTAAAATACACAAAAAATTATTTATTTCCACACTTACAACTATTTTTACAGGTACTACAACCTAAGACAATAGTGTAACTATTTTAAGCTTTAGGATCCAAATTACCTAAGGCTCTCGTAGCATATTACGAGTAGTGCCGTCTTTGTAAATTCATTCAGAGAACACGAAAAAATTTCTATTTTGTCCGCGATTAAATTGAGAGTATGCAGTGCGCGAGTGAGCGCGAGTGAGTGAATTAAATAAATAAATAAATATCAGGGGACAATCTCACACCAATTGACCTAGTCCCAAACTAAGCTCTAGGCTTGTACTATGGGTACTAGACAACGATATAAATACTTATATAGAGAAATATATACTTAAATACATTAGAAAACATCCATGACTCAGGAACAAATATTCGCGCTCATCACACAAATATCTGCCCTTACCGGGATTCGAACCCAGGACCACTAGCTTCGTAGGCAGGAGCACTACCCACTAGGCCAGCGCGTCGTCAAATTGTAATTGAATTGGCTTTTTATCGGTTGGCGAACGATCGTTGCTTCCGCTTGTGATGAGTGTTTCTTCTTCTTCATTTTTAAGTACTAATAAAATAAGAATGTTAGCAAAAAAACAGGGGCAAACTAAATACTACCCTCCACAACAGTACTAGAATCGGCTCGTGCCAGCCTCGATTTGCAGAATAACTGACTGTTAAGTTTCTTACAGCACTACTTCTCAGCAGTGGTTTCCTCTTGAAAAGCGTTCGCTACTTGCTGAATAAACATTGTTATATCTTTTTATACTTTTTTTTCCCCAGATCGGCTCGAAGTACTTGGTAGTGGCCCTCCTGAACGTGAACCCCAGGTCCAAGGACATCCTGGTGTCCGGGGCGCTGTTCTACCCGCCCGGCACGCAGCTGTACCTGGACGCCGAGCTGAACACGACGCTGCCCACGTTGCATGACTGCACCATCCAGGCCAAGGTGCACGAGACCAAGCCCAACGAGTTCCAGGTCAGTACTGTCTGGAAGTTGCGTCCGCGTGGGTGGATCTCCTACAGGATGGACCGATGACGTGTTGAAGGTGGCGGGAAACCGTTGGATTCAAGTGGCGCAGAACCGGTCCTTGTGGCAATCCTTGGGGGAGGCATGTACCCAGCTGTCTGGACGTCTTTCTTTGCGTCATGATCTTTGGCAATTTTTATACAATAAGCTGAGATATTTACCAGTGTATTAGTAACAGGTTGCAAGCCCATCGCCTAACAGCACTACACAGCCTTTATTCCCTTAGTCGTCTCTTACGACATCCACGGGAGGACATGGATTGGCACTGTTGTAACCCGGCAACCACGCCACAGTTATACGATAAAGATAGTAAGGTCAAATACAGCTTATAATAAACTGTATGGTAGGAAGAGAGGGATTTTTAAGTCAGTACTATATCTGGATCATTGTCCTCATTGGAGCCGAAGGTATTGGTATTCAACGTTTGTTCGTAAGTTATCAATCAGCCTTTCCACGATTGCAATGCTTAAAGTATCACTTTCACATTGCCAACACTAAAAATTAAAAAGGTCTCAATAATATGGAAAGGAAGAAAATCTTATCAAACGATAGTTTTTTATGGCAAGGAAAAAGCACACGAGCACACAGGGCACCTGATGTGTGGGATATGGGAGCATTAGAGTTTGAATCTAGTAAGATTGCAAATATCCACGGGCTTCAGTACTCTCCTAACACGGCTGGCCTATATGTTCGTTTACCATCTCCGGCATACATAAATTGATTCTGAAAATAAACACTCCTAGTAAATTGTTATTCTTGTTTTAATTTCCATCCACATTACTTAACCTTAAGCCTCCCTGCCCAGGTATACGCCAATGGTATCTGGTTCACGGGCGTAGACTTCAAGATAGACGCGTTGTACCAGGACCAGTCGAAAACCAACATGGCGTCGCACCACGTCAAAGTGGTGCTCAACAGCAACCACTTTAAGGACATAGCGGTTGACGCGAGGTTCACGCAGGACAACCGACAGATCACCTTCATTGGACAGGTGAGTTGTGTTAATGATAACACAGGTAGTGGTCGATGGACCCTGTGCCAGGCCAATCTGCGTAGATACCACCATCTTACCCTTTATACTGCCGCCGAAAAGTAGTGTTCGCATTATTGTGTTCCGGAGCGGGTGTAAGACAACCGGCGAAATGACTAGCATAGAGGCATTCCTTCTAAGTCCTTAAGGTTGGCAACGCAATTGTAGTCGTGACATTGTCATCGTCAGAAAAACTCATTGGAAAAGTCTATTGATTATCTTTCCACTTGCTATCACGTGGCCATACAGTATACAGCTATGCCTTAATCACTTAAATGTCACGAACGGGGCTAACGTGTAAACTGGCGAACAGGAAATCAGGGGATTTTAAAATAATGAATTAATTTACTCTTATAAAAAACCCTTCATGATTTTTTGTGTTTTCAGGGCGAATACAACGAGGATAGATACCGAACGTTGATCCGCTACGTGTTGATATCGGAACAGAACTTTACGACGTATGTGGAGGTAGACGCCAACGACAAGGCGTACAGCGCTACTCTCAACGCGGACCTCAGCAACAATACTAACGTCAACATGGACATACACTTCGACCAGTAAGTCAATATGTGGATACATCAAAACATTTATGGATAATTTACTTAAGTGATCATTGATAAGTATGTCTTTTGCTTCCGACTCACTATTTTTTCTAAGAGTTCTTTAAAGTATATCTGTACCATATTTTACGTTTATCGTTTTAGGTGATAAACAAATAGACACATTTTCGCATTTATAATGTAAATAAGGATAATGTTAATTGGTCTATACATTCAGTGATAATATGATGACACTGTTACTAAACTTACGCTGCATAACTGACCGACCGCCTATCAGGGATATAGATACCTAGAAAATAAGTTATTTTGAACACCATATTGTTGCTAATAACCTTGTTCAAGGGTCATGTCCATCGTATTTCAAAAAGTATATGCCGAAGTTAAAAATTATGCTTATAACTGGCTGTTTGTTCCCTCTAGACTCCGCGACGTCCACATCTCATACCAGCGCTGGCTCTCCCCCCAACAAAAGCGTCTAGCGGCCGCCTTCAACTGGGACGCGAACCGGGACCCCTCGCAGCGAGTCAGCGTCGACGTGCAGCTGGACAACCGGGGCGCGTGGCACCACGCCGGGCACGCCACGCTCTACTACCCGGGCCGGGTGCTCAACGGGGAGTTCCAGTTCCTGCTCAGAGGTAACACGTCAGTAGACCGTTGTTCAAGCGTTAGCTATGATCAGTCAGCGTCGTGTGCAGCTAAACTGCCAAGGCTCGTGGCACCACGACGGACACGCCACGCTCTACTACCCAAGGTAACACGTTGTAGACTGTTGTTCACACCCAAGCGTCAGCATGGGACTAAAAAAAGTGGCCATAACTGTCGTTTACAGACTACGCTACGGCTCTTGTCAGAAAATTAAAAGGAACCACTAGTCTCCTAAGGTAATTTTACGCGTGGAGGAAAGCGTTCCTGTATCTGCCCTTACTGACTCGTCTCAACTTTCCTCTCTGTATACATAGTGAATTAATTTCACTAATTTGTTGTAGACTGGTTCTGCGAGTGGCACGTGCGGATGGGCTGGTCGGACGAGGCCAACATCCTGTGGCGCGTCAAGATGTTCTCCGAGGCTAAGGGCGAGACCGTCTACGCGCTGCTCTCCAACATGAACACGCCTTTCCCTGGCTGGAGCGATACTAGCTTTAATCTCATGTGAGTTATAATTATAATAGAGAGATGATATCAAATATGGTTGTACTGAAGTTGTTCTATAGGCTAGGTCAGGTTAGGTTGTTTAACAGGGTTCAGATAAAAAAGATAAAAAAGATAAAAGATATTTATTCAGTAAGTAGGCCGCACGGGCACTTTTACACGTCAAGAATCTACCAGCGCTTCCCAAGAGGAGACACTGCTGAGAAGAAACGCCGCAAGAAACTCAGCAGTCAGTAATTTTTTAAACATATTACAATGGTACTACTTAATCTAGCATTATATAAAGCAATAAATATTAAATTAAATATAATATTAAATAACATGAGTAGATCAGCAGGAAAACATGCCAAAAATGTTATGTGAGAGATAAAGGAAGAAATAGGAGAAAAAAAAAAAAAACTCACTTACATTTGTTTATAACTTATAACACGGTGCAAGATGACCACATAAAAGTTTCGATACGGTTTCCTACATCAATGGTGTCCCCTAGACAAGATAAAGCTTTTGCAATTGATCAAATTATTATTGACTTTGTTTCGGGTTTAGACCATGCATTTTTGTCTGTTAGATAGTCCTCGACCCTATAATACGCTTTTGACATTAACGACTTTTTCAAGTAATTTTTAAGTGCTGGAAATGGTAACTTTAAAACTATGTCAGGTAATTTATTATAGAAATGAATGCATTGACCAACAAATGATTTATGTACTTTACGGACGCGGAATTTTCGAATAGCGATTTTATTTTTATTTCTAGTATTTAAATTATGTATATCAGAATTCTTGGTGAAAGAATCTAAATTCTTAATAACATAAATAATATTTTCATAAATAAATTGAGACGCTACAGTTAAGATATTAATTTCTTTAAAAAGTTCTCTTAAGGAGTCACGGGAATTTAAGTTGTAAATAGAGCGAATGGCCCTTTTTTGTAAAACAAATATAGTTTGTATGTCAGCAGCCTTACCCCAAACCAGAATACCGTACGACATGACACTATGGAAATAACTATAATAAACTAAGCGAGCTGTCTCAACATTGGTTAATTGTCTAATTTTCCTAACGGCGTAAGCTGCCGAGCTTAGTTTACCTGCCAGTACAGATATATGGGGACTCCATTGCAAATTTTTATCTATTGTTATGCCTAGGAAAACTGCCTTATCTACCATTTGCAAACACTCGTCATTTAGAAAAATTCTAGAATCTACCGGTTTAACGTTAGGCAAAGCGAACCTAACACATTTAGTTTTCCTAGCATTGAGTAGCAAATTGTTACTAGTAAACCAATTAAGTACTTTACCTAGCGTGACGTTTATCCTAGTGTAATTGACGGATTTACGGTCTACCTTGAAAATCAATGATGTATCATCAGCAAATAACACTATATCACAAAGATTCTCTACCATGGGTGGTAAGTCATTAATGTAAACCAAAAATAAGAAAGGACCTAATATAGAACCCTGAGGTACACCTAATTTAACAGCTGCTCCAGTGGACTGTGTTTGGTTTACAACAACCGTTTGTGTCCTATCACTAAGATAAGAGGACATGAGATTTAGAGAATTATTAGACAGACCATAATGTTCTAATTTTAATATAAGAGTCGCATGATCTACGCAATCGAAAGTTCGCATTTCAAATCCAAAAGCTGTAGCAGGCTTTCGATTTGCGTTTATTTTCACAGAAGTAAAATATTCAGTTAAGTTAAGTTCTTTCTCGCAAGCAAATGTAATTGGCAATAAATGCGAAACGAAATTCGCGTCAAAAAACGGGTTTTAGATGGCTATGTGCGGCGTCAGTATCTTTAGACAGCCGGAAATGACTAGCATAGAGGCATTTCACCTTAGTCTTCAGGCAACGTGTTCTATAGGTATATAAATTTCCCTCGACTGGTTACCGACATGTGTTATTCATCCCGCTAGGTGGCGCTACCACGACAACCTCCAAGCCGTGAACGGCAGCATGAACTGGCAGGAAGACTACCTAGCCTTCAGTCTGCTCGCCGACTACCTACTTCGAACGGACGAGTTCTACGGCGAGCTCGCGGCCGTGGTCAACTCCACCATACCGACCCTGCCGAGAGCCTCGGCCATCGCCCGGCACAGGGTGCTGTGGAAGAAGAGTGCGGACACTCTGCTGAGCTTCCAGGTATGTAATGGGGCGATGACAACTAGGTGTAAGAGTTTTCGGGTGGATGCTGCGTACGGCCTATGTCGTGAGATGTAAGTTGGCTTATCGTGAGATGATGATGATGACGTTGGTCATCATCTTGGTCATCATTCGGCCCTGTACGTCATTAAAAATGTGGTCTGTGGTGATAATAATGACTTATTAATGTTGACGATGACGATGACTATAGGCATGATAATGGTTGTGGTCAAGATCTTGACTTGGTCGTGATGATTATGACTGCGGTCATAACGAATGGAGCCGAAGAGTTTCCTTACAGATGTGGATGTCATCATATCACATCTTTGGTTTCAGTACAATGAGGAAGGCATGCTGATGATAAACTCGTCGTGGGTGCTGGACCGCGGACCCTTGGAGAACAACGTCACGGGCAGAGTCACTCTGGTCACCCCCTTCCCGGTACGTAATTTAAGAACAAAAATAAATGGCAGGTAGGCTTGGTTAAGACTTGTTTCATTTACGAAAGATGCCAAAACATATAGCCTACCTATTTCGACTCATTTCATGAACGTACTTATCTGTTCTCTTTTCACACAGGGCTATACGAATGGGTTCCTCAAGACGAGGTTTGTTTTTGGCCACAAGAAGGATATCCACGGGGTTACTTTCCTGGATCTGGAGGAGAAGGTGCTCAAGATATATGTCAATGGTAAGACGTTAATGATATATGAATAATGATCTATTTTAAAGGGATTATAATACACGAAATACACCCAACGATAAAGCTTCGCGAAAAACAGTGACTTTCAACGTGGGATCCCCTAATTATTGTTTGATCGAAAATATTTTCGTCTAATATCGTTTTAGAATGATATTACAGAATTTAAGGAACATTTATTGTGTATTTTAGTTAGTCTTTATAACAATTTAAAAAAAACTGTTTCAATTGTAAACACCGTTTTGGACCAAATGAGTTTCGACCAAACAATACTTAGCACAGAGTTACCTTCACAGTTATAAAATTAATATTTATAGTTTGGGTATCAAGTAAGAGAGAAGTACAAACCCGATGGTTGTTTTAAAACCTTTTTCACTATAAACACAGTCTAATACCCGTATTTATAGTCAAGAAAAGTAATTACTTGAGTAAAAGTAATGACTAAATTAACGATTTTTATATGACTTTTGACACTACTAATACTCAAGTGATTACTTTTCTTGACTATAAATACGCGTGTAAGATAACTTAGTTTGCTACATTGTTGCTCCTATCCCCAGGTCACATGCGTCGCATCACAAACTGCATGCTAGTTGTGAACGTGACGAGTCCGGTGAGCGAGGCGGCGCGCATGACGGCGCGCTTCGGGTTCGTGGAGCACGACCGGCACCTCGTGGCTATGGTGGTCACCGCCAACTCTACCACCGGTAACCATCTTGCTTACTTATTAGATTACATAATGTGAAAAAGAAAAAACAGCAGAAACGGAGCTCTATTTCTCAGCAGTTAGTTGTTAAGATGAAATTATAGACAAAAAATGCTTCGTACATCTTTGCGGGTGACTAACAATAAGTTAACAAGTCGTTCCATTTTTAAAAAACTACACTTAGCTACTTCCACAAATTAATTCGTAAAATTCAATTTTGTTCGCAGGAATCGAAATACTTCTGAAACTGGTATCCACGCAGGATTTCCACGCGTTTGGTCACGTGGCTTTACCCATCCAGTATCTCAACAGGGCTATGGTCACCGCGAAAAGAGCTCAAGAAGAGGTACGTCAAATCAATAGAAATAATTTAAATTTTTCATTGCATTGACAACATTTGCAGCGCAAGCTCTTTTTATACAATCAGGATAAATGCTTTGATTTTATTTAAAAAACCTACTGTAATTTACACAAATATCATGTCGGTCGGTTTATATGCAGATCAAGAATATTAAAAAAAAAAAAATTGGTATCACCTTTTGTCTTATGACGGTAGTACAATTGTCATGTTTCCAGGTGGACTTCAGAGTGGGCTGGGGCGCTATGGACTTCGGCTTCACGGGCATCTGGCACTACCGGTCGCCGATCAACTTCGTGTACGTGTACAAGCTGTACACGCCGCTCGAGGGGTTCGAGGAGAACGGGCTCGTGCTCAAGAACGTGTACGGACACGGGCTGGACCTGGAGCTATCCGTACGGCTGTCCACTCATAAGGTATATTGCGTAATTTTGTTGGAATCGAATAGAATATGTTCCTGAAGAAACTAGCATAGAGGCATTCTATATTTGACAAAGAGATGCGCTCTTTGCGTAGTAGGTATGTGTGGTGTGAAACTGATTGATAGAGTAAGGAATTAAAAAGTCAGAGAGAAATGTGGACTAAAAGAATATGTAGTGACTAAGAATGAAAAGGGCATGCTTTGTCATTTGAAAAGGATGGATGAAAGAAGATTGACAAAAGAGTAGATGGGTCGGAAGGGGCCGCCCTAGGCGTACTTTTTCGAATCAAATCGGAGAAACACTGGAAAAGGGCCAAATCTAAAGTACCAGATACCGACGTGCGTGCATGACTCGATGTATGAATGTGGAAAAAGCGAAAGAGATTTATCAGGATCGTAGCAAGTGGAAAGAAGTGGTCTCTGCCTACCCCTCTGGGAAATAGGCGTGATTTAATGTATGTATACAATTGTGAATCAAATTCTATAGTGCATTGGTGTGTTTTTGTTCGCCCTTTCCGGGGACTCTAACTGATCATAGACTCTATGGCATAGAGCCATACTATAAATAGGTCATCTTCCGCCCTTTAGAAGTTTCTGTTACCTATTACCGCTCATGTATGATATTAACGTGACGACATGTTTGCGTAGATGCTTTTTATTTTCTCTTTTAACAGGAATAATTAAAGTTATCACATCATTTAAAAAAACATTTCAATAGTGACATAATTGTAGTTCACTTTTAGATGAGTTCCTTTTTACATAGTGTCACTGTTGCATTTAACGTGCGACGTCACCCTTTCCTTCAACATCTGGTCCCCCTTCCAGTTCGGCATAGCGGTGCTATTCATAGACAACGGCAAGGGGCTGATCGACGTGATCTCGGACCGGTTCCAGCACGTGGACACCACGGATGAAAACATGTTCATCGAGAACTTCGACACGACGGCGCAGGTCACGATAGACACGCTCTACTACCCGACGGTCACGTTCCACGCACATATTATGAAGGTATACATGTTTAAATGTAGCTTAAATACTAATCTACAGTCACTAGCAACAATATTTTAAATTAGAGGCATAAGAGCATGTCAAGTATTTTTGAGCGCCATGTTGAAAATATAATAGTACTGGTACTACACCCAAGGTTTCCAATTTCAATTTGTTATAAATATATCAATAAATAATTCATAACTTTTGTTAACACTAGAACTTTGTATGGAAATTGTCCGGTGTGGTAACAAATTGTATGACTAACTTCAAACGAACTGCGCATTTCCGCATACAAAGTTGAAGATAGAACTTTATACACATTTATTTAAGTTATTTCTTTCAGTTTGTGGGAATAAACGAGGAAGATATCATGGAGCTCAACGCTACACTCCATTTGCCTGATAAGCCTGCTATCGTTTTGACCGACGTCTTCGTGTTGAGCGTAAGCAAAATAAAACTAAATTTCTGTACATCATATTACGTATGACAAATCTTTAAAGTTGGTCAACTTCTGTTGTTTTCTTTCCGTACAATGAAATTATCTTAATATGAATTCTAGTTAAACTGCATAACACAATAGTATTTTTTCTATTTGGCGAGCACTTACACATTTGTTGTTAATTTATAATAGTTTGAGGTTATGTTACACTTTTTTTCAGAGTTACACAGAGATGACTAACACCTTGAACTTGGTGACGCCATTCCCGGCTATCATGGAGTTGAAGTCTCTGTACACTGTGGATATAGAGATAGGACAGAAATTCAACATAACCTATTTGGCGCTGCTCTATAACGGGACCTATTGGCACGAGGTATGTACCTTATGTACCTTAAATGATTTGTACCTTGCGTGGAGACTACTGTACCTTAAATGGTTTACCTTTATGTGATGGCTTGTGTGTCTTAAATGGTTTGTATCTTATGTGGTGTCTTGTGTACCTTAAATGGTCTGTATTTTTTGTGATAACTAATGTACCTTATGTGTTGTCTTGTGTATCGTTAATGGTTCGTACCTTATGTGGTAACGAATGTACCTTAAATGGTTTGTCCCTTATGTGGTGACTTGTGTACTTTAAATGGTTTGTACCTTATGTAGTAACGAATGTACCTTAAATGGTCTGTCCCTTATGTGGTGACTTGTGTACTTTAAATGGTTTGTACCTTATGTAGTAACGAATCTACCTTAAATGGCCTGTCCCTTATGTGGTGACTAGTGTACTTTAAATGGTTTGTACCTTATGTGGTGACTAATAGTTTACCTTAAATTGTCTGTACCTTATGTGGGAGCTTATGTATCTCGTTTGTGATAATATAAATAAAATATGTTCAATTTGTTACTTTCTGTTACTTTTAGTTCGGTATTCATTTTGAATGGCGCCGCAAGCATCACAGAAACTACACAGATGAAACCAAAACATCATATTTTGTTGTGAAACTGAACCAAACGTTTTCAGATATCGTCGAAAGTGTTCTATTCGTACGACGCCGGCGAGGACGACGCGTACGAGTCGTATGTGGCGTCGCTCGGCGTCATCACGCCGCTGCCCGTGCTGCCGGCCCTGGAGGCGCGCGTGCAGGCGCGGCTCGAGGACGCGCTGTGGCGCATGAGCGCCGACCTCGCCATGCCCGCCTTCACCATCACCGCGCTCGGCCAGCTCGAGGTCAGTGTACTGCCCTCCTGAGCCAATAAACACTATCTTAAATTCAATCAAGGTCATAAGGTTATAATAAGGTTGATATGACTACAAGAGGTTTATCTTGGTTACTGCGTATTTGCTTAGGACGGCAGTGTAGCGCAGCACATAACAGCAGATGGCTAGCCATGCCAGCGGTTAGTCAGTCAAATCAGAACTAATCCTCATAGGTACTCAAAGAATTCTGCGTCAAGCAACGTCTGTCTTTCATTATGAAGGCTCACATTCTCTTCTTTTGAGATTATACATTATATTTTTCGTCAACAGCTAGACGACCCGTTCGTAGAGACGTCGGGCAGTCTGAACCTCACCTCGGATTTCCTCGAAGACTACTTCATCAAGATGGAGTTCAAGAAGGACTTCGCCGACACGCAGAACACCGTCGGTGGCGGCATTCAGATACAACAGGGCGAACAGAACAACTACGTAAGTAGAATTTGCTACTTATAAATGGTAATTTTGAAATTATACATATTTAAATAAACAACTCCTTGAATGGAACATACAAACACACTTTCACATCAATAAACTAGTAAGGCTAACGGTACTTTCAAGTAGCGGTATAAACTATTTTTTGATCTTAGATTCTCACATTCTGAGGCTGTAGGGAAACGACTATGTATTCCGTGAAATTTAACGATTTACCATCCATTTTACCAAACTCGAATAGGACTTAATCCGAGATTAGTCTATACAAATTCGGCCTATAATCAAAGTATAAGACCTCATTCTCGTTTGATCGAATCTGCCCTTATACATTATATGTATTGTTGTGTTATCTAGTAAAAATTCCACTGAATTTCAGGTTCCAACTAGGACAGGTTTTCAATGGTTTCTTTTTGTTGTACTTTTGCAGTTGTTCGCCACAGCGGTGTGGCGTGCCCCGCCAGAGCGTCATGTACGGTTTGAAGGGAGTGCGGCATTGCACACGGTGTTGCCTCCCTCGGACCTGGCTCTGGTCTACGTTGAGGAGGGCGGCCAGAGGCTGCTGACGGGCTCAGTCAACTGCAACACCAGGTATGTGGCTTTGAACCGGTAACAGCACCTTGTCCGGTTCAAAGCTTTGTAACAGATGGTGCTGCCTCAGGAGCTGGCTCTGGTCCATATCGAGGAGGGCAGCCAGAGGCTGCTGACGGGCTCAATCAACTGCAACACCAGGTATGTAGCTTTGAACTGGTAACAGCACCTTGTCCGTTTCAAAGCTTTGCAACAGATGGTGCTGCCTCAAGAGCTGGCTCTGGTCCATATCGAGGAGGGCAGCCATAGGCTGCTGACGGGCTCAATTAACAGCAACACCAGGTATGTAACAGCACCTTGTCCGTTTCAAAGCTTTGTAACAGATGGTGCTGCCTCAGGAGCTGGCTCTGGTCCATATCGAGGAGGGCAGCCAGAGGCTGCTGACTGGTTCACTGAACTTCAACACCGAGTGTGGGGCTTAGAACCGGTATAACAGCCCTCATCCGGTTCATAGCGTCGCAATAGAGGCTGCTCTCTCAGGAGCTAGTTCTGGTCTATATCGAGAAAGGAGGCCAAAGGCTGATGACGGCTTCAGTCAACTGCAACACCATGTGTGTGGCTCAGGACTGACAGCAAGTCACTCGTCCTGTTTATAGCGTTGCAACGGATGCGTCTGCTTCAGGACCTGGCTCCTGACTACATCGACGAAGGAGGCCAGAGGCTGCTGACGGTTTCAGTTAACTGCAACATCATGCATGTGACTCAGAGACCGTATAGAGAACGTCAAAATTTGCCAAATTCTATGTAGATAAAGATAATTATAGCAGAACTATAGCTCTTCGCCTTATACTGACATTTCCCATTTTAATCTGCCAGTACGATGGAGATGTCAATTTTGAGTGTATTTTGTTTTGCTTCAGTCACTACTCACTGAGAGCCGACCAACGTCCAACTTCGCTGAGTGTCGCACTAAGCACTCCGCACGAAGGCTTGAGGTAACTTTTTTTATTTGTGACATTTCACATAACAAGTACATTTTAATATGCACAAGAAGAATGTAGCGAAATGGTGTCAACTCGGGGTATTGCTGGCACTTTTTATTTCTCCAGTAACTGTCAGTGATTTATTTATTTATAAAACAAAGTATCTTAACTGGTAAAGCCAAAACAGGACAAACTTACAACTACTTGGTCTAACTAAACTTATCGTTCCGTAACTAAACTTACCCTTCATTCTATCGTAATCTCGGGCGCTATTCCATCTACCACTCTCTTTCACTCTATCGTCGGTCGCCGGACTCGCAAACATTGATTGATTAACATGTGTGGCTAGACTGTAAGTGTTAACTGTACAAAGTAAATAAATATCAGAGCTTGTCTTCCGTTGGAACCTTCAAGTGAAACCACAACTAAAGTTTCGAAAACATAATTATTCGTTTCACTATTAAAAAAAAAACACCCCCGACAAACGTGTGTGTCCGTGTATTTGTGTGTTTGTCTGTGGCATAATAGTTCGCAAACGGATGGACCGATTTGGATACGGTTTTTTTTTAAAACAAGCTAGTTTAATCGGGATGTTTTTGACCTAGGTTTCATAAAAATCGGTTGGGTGCTTGGGTGGTTAAAGAGATATTTGCGCTGAAAGAAGGAATCGCCATTACAGCGGAGGTTTTTATTTTTTGGGTATTGTATGGGTGACATTTATGTCATCCAGTTTATAATAACTAAATATTTGTAGGACTATGAACGTATTGGGCGAGTTCGACGGAGACAACATCAAAGGCTCGTTTCTGACCGACACCGCGGAGTATGACGTCACGGGACAGGTGCTCCATCGGGATCCCCTTGAGGTATAAATACAGTCTTTTCGTCTCTCCTGTTTAAAGTAAGAATTTTCATACTTCACTAGTGGGCTTCAAATTACATTTCCATCCTTATGACGTAAAGTAATTTTGTAAATGGAATTGGTCAAACACTCAGCCATTTTTGACTCTTTTCTAGACCATGGAAGAATCTTATACAACATATGAAATAATTCGAGACTTTTTGAAACTGGTTTTGAAATTATGGTACACACTCATAATGTTCGTGACAATGACATAAAAGATTTTTATTTACTTTTTTATTTATCGAAATGAAAAATAGAGTATTTAACTCGTATGAAAGTATCCATCGCATCCTCACACCTATAGTTAATTAATAACTTTCATCCCCGACTACATCACATTTAGCTGCCGACGATATTACGGAAGATTAACTATTTATGCCACACGATCCTTACTCAAGAGCTAAGAAACTGGTTATTAGCGTACAAACAGTGTTGAAACCTGCTTGAACTTACTTTCTTTCAGATGTCCCTAATACTGACTCCTAAGGGGCAAGGCGAACGGATAGCCATTCGAGTCAGAAGCGAGAGCACGAATAACACTTACGCGCTCTCGGCAAAGTTCACGGGCCCCGTGCAGGCCACGGTGCGCGCCAGCGCCGAGGTCGCTGCCAACTTCACTGACGTGTCCTTCAAGGTGAGGCTGGCTAGGATATGTTGTAGAAGAAGGAGCACACAGGATAATGATAGGTGACAGGTGACATATCAGATTTCATGGCCCAGCTTATATGAAACCCAGTGATGTATAAGCGTGTTAATTTAGCAATGTATACCGAATTGTCACCTGTCACGTGTCATTATCAAGATGGTGAAATAGGGGGCTGATGTTAAGTGAAAATTGTGACCCAGAGATATATAATCCTCGAGACTGCAATCCTAAGACTTTAAATGTTTTGCCAACCCTGAGGCCTAAGATTGAATGCCTCTATGCTAGTAATTTCACCGGTTGTCTTGTACACACTTCGGAATCCTCTGCCTCTCCTGCCTCCAATCTTTCCCTCTATAATGTTTTTAATCAGCATTTTTGCCAACCCTGAGGACTAAGATTGAATGCCTCTATGCTAGTAACTTCACCGGTTGTCTTGTACACACTTCGGAATCCTCTGCCTCTCCTGCCTCCAATCTTTCCCTCTATAATGTTTTTAATCAGCATGTTTTGCCAACCCTGAGGACTAAGATTGAATGCCTCTATGCTAGTAATTTCACCGGTTATCTTGTACACACTTCGGAATTCTCTGCCTCTCCTGCCTTCAATCTTTCCCTCTATAATGTTTTTAATCAGCATGTTTTGCCCACCCTGAGGCCTAAGATTGAATGCCTCTATGCTAGTAATTTCACCGGTTATCTTGTACACACTTCGGAATTCTCTGCCTCTCCTGCCTTCAATCTTTCCCTCTATAATGTTTTTAATCAGCATGTTTTGCCCACCCTGAGGCCTAAGATTGAATGCCTCTATGCTAGTAATTTCACCGGTTATCTTGTACACACTTCGGAATGCTCTGCCTCTCCTGCCTTCAATCTTTCCCTCTATAATGTTTTTAATCAGCATGTTTTGCCAACCCTGAGGAAGGATCGTGGGCGGAACAACATCGTTTTTCAAACGCTCTGCGCTCAAAAAATCACTAAAATAGGAAAAGATCGTCGTAAAACCGCGTTTTTAGTGTTAAAACGTGCAGCTTGTGGTGGGCTAAGGTGTGGTGGGGTAGGTTTTAACCGGAAGTGTCACCTAGAGGTAGGATTGACCCTTAAACTGTAAGTTTCAAATTTTTTTAATCTTCTGGCTGCTTCGCTATCCGATTCCTATCGACAACCCCCGTTTTTTTTCACACCAAGAGTTGTCTTTTTGCACCATCCCCCTAAATTCCCCCCTAAAGTCTTTACCCTAAATTTCAGTGTTTTCCGTTTTTAATTTAAAAGTTATAACCAAAAAACTTTTTTCACTCGAGCCACGACACATAGGTAGGGACGTCCCAGGAACCTGACTTTTATATTAAAACATCCGGCTTAACTTGGCGATCCTCGTGACGTTTGGCTTTTTCTGAAATTCGTCTTACTTTAGAAGTTGTGACCAAAAATGTAAAATAAAAAAATCCCCCGCCCCCTCTCCCAAAATAAACCGATAAACCCCGTTTTTTTTTATATTTCCTCTCTAAATCTAAATAAGACTACCTGTTCTAAACTTAAGACTATCTGTTCCAAATTTCAGACTTTTTCGCTCGATAGTTGTTGTTTTATTGATTTACTTATTACTGTCTCGAGGTCGCACTTCGTCGTCAGTTTACGTAAGTTCAAACATCATTTCCACTTTTTTACTGGACTACTTTTTAAAATTTTTCTTATTCCATAGGTTTCTTATTGTCTCAAAATCTCATTTTTTGGTGGGTAAGTAAAACTTTTTAATCAAATTTACTAATTAATTACAGCGCGTTTAACTGTTCCAATTTTTCGGTTCACTATTTCAGTTTTATTTCGGCGCATCCAAATGCAAGCATTACCTATCTTTTCATAAATAGACATTTCTCATCTCTCTAAATACTTATTCCATGTAAGTACATTTAATTACACGCCGACTAGTAGGTAGTTTATTTGTATCGCAGTTTTAGTACCTAGGCTTCGGATAAAGTCGAAGAAGACACGTGAAAAATATACTAAATTGTGCGGAAAAGTGTGTGGCGTAATGGTAGGTATCGGCTATAACCGGCCGCAATATCCGGAGGTAGGACTGACCGACAACCTGGTAAGTAGGTACCTACAAAGTTTACATGTCGAAGACAACGCCACCAGAATATGATCGTTGACCTACACTTTTTTTTTGTGTCACCAAAAGTTGCGTATTTTGAGTCCCCTTCTGGGCCAACATTTTTGTAATTCTCCTTCTTTAATTCCCTTAGTTTCTAGGTAAATACATAAAACCGCTCGAGCCACGCGCCCATTAACACCTAAGACGGTATGAGAGACACGTTCTAACTGAAATGCTGTCAGTCGCAAAGGGCACTCCAAAACAAAAGATCTGGCAAATTTTGGAAGGCAAATATAATAATTAAAGTTCGGCGGCTCTCGTATTACGGGCATGTGCTTAGACGCCGTAACCCTCACCTATTGTACGCGGCCCTCGTGTATAAGGAACGCAGAAGGAAAATAGGCCTGCCTATATTTACTTGGGAGGACTCTCTTGACCAGGACATACGAGAATACACTAACAAGAGTCGTGCCTACTGGCGAACCATCGCGGATAATAGAAATCGGCTCAAAAAAAAAAAGCCGAAAAAGTCTATAAAAGACCTGAAACCGACACAGAGACAGAGCCCGAGGATACTGAGAGAGCAGAGCAATGATATATATATATATATGTATATATATAATGTATTAAATTGTATTTTCGATATTAGATTTAATTTTAAGCAGTCCATACCTTTAGTATAATATTACACACCAAGTATTTTATCTATCTCCCTAATGCTGACTTTACGATGCCTGAATTCGGGTTGGCTCCACCTTCCGTCTCTCCCGTCATATCGACTGCAAACCCTACACTCCTATCCTATCTACTTGACTCTCCGGTGTCTCGGGCAGGTGCGCTGCTGCCTGCGGCGGGCGGAGATGGTTGGTGCAGCAAAGGCGACGAGGCTCGCATGCCCTGATCGGTTTAGTATTAGTGGCTGGTCGGTGTGGGTTAAGGTTCTCGTGCTCTGCCGGCTCTTCGCTACTCTTACTGGACCGGTCGGGCGGGCGTGCTTCTCCCCGCTAGCCTAATCTAACATCTCCTCTCCGTCGCAGTCAGCGCGTACGGGTCCTTGCAGCAGAACTGCTGGCTGGAGGTGTCAAAAGAACAGAACAGAACAGAACAGCATGTTTTGCCAACCCTGAGGCCTAAGATTGAATGCCTCTATGCTAGTAACTTCACCGGTTGTCTTGTACACACTTCGGAATCCTCTGCCTCTCCTGCCTTCAATCTTTCCCTCCATAATGTTTTCAATCAGCATGTCATGCCTCAATAAATGGCCAATCAATCAAGGTCCTACCACCACTAAAATGATGTAGTGATTCTCAAGTTAAAACTCCGTATTGTGATGAGTTCCGGGCAGTGGAAAGGATAGCTAAATATAAGGCCTTGGCAAGTTGTAAGATTCCATAATACGACATTAGGTTATCAAACAACTTAAATATATCCCGCTTTATCCTGTTACTCTGATCTCGCTACAAAGGCTATATATTCCGCTGATTGACTGTCAATTGCTTTTAGGTGGACATACCACAAGCCCCGAATAAAGAGATCTTCTTCAAGTCCCGCGTGGACGCCTACCCTTCGCTGCGGCGCGTTCTGAGCGTGCAAGCTGCAACACCGCTCAAGAGACTTAAGACGGTTAAAGGAGACGCTGATTTCACGTGAGTGTTACACTTGCCCCTTGGTACAGGGACACTTGCCCCCAAGCAATCTTACCTTAAGATGGCATGGCATGGCACGTGATATCAGTGGCAAGGTGGAAGCTGAATAAATTGCATGCTCTATCTCGAGAAATATAAAAATGGATAATAATATCTCATTTTCATGGATTCGTCTCGTTGATAGATTTATACTTATTTGTGTTTTTACTTTCAGTTTTGGCCCTAAGACTGGTTATTTGCTGTGCAAGTATGATATACCTGACATGCAAGGGAACGGGGATCTAAAATGGAGTTTCCTGCTTGGAGACCTTTTTATTAAGGTAACGATTGGAATTCAAATAGTTTGTTGATAAAACGTATGAGTTGATTCTAATATTAATCCCGTAGTCTCATTTTGATATCTTTATTCTTTGGCAAGCATTTTCGGGTTACAATTGCATTGCCATTAAACACCTATACCTCAAACTATAGGGATTTAAAGTCGAAGCCAAAAGTTAAACACATTTTTTTCTAAGTATCCTTAATAAGAAAGATAATAAGTTCGCCTTTGTACATCCCTGTTAATTTTTTGTCTATTTTATAATTGTTATCTCTTTTTTGTACAATAAAGTGTTTACATACATACATACATATCCAAATATTTTATCAAACTTAGAGGGAACAGTTTGAAAACTGTATTCCAGAAATGTGTTCAATCACAGTTGTATTTTCTGTAGTTTTCAAATAGCAGAAGTGAAAGTATTGTTATTTTTATAAATATCAAATTAAACTAGAACACATCTGTTTATTGACGCGTTTTAAAGCAAACGATATGATATTTAATCTATTCAAAGGTGAACCTTTTTCCGTAGGCCCTAGGGAAGCAGAACATGAAAGAGATCCAAAAGAGCGTCGACCTGGACATCTACTTCGGCAACAACACGGCCCCGGACGGACTCGTCAAGACCGACGCCGGGTTCAAGATGGACTTGGATCAGATTTGGCAGTAAGTGTAATTTTAACACACCGTTGCTTAAATATAAAAGCGACACAAACCAAAAAGTGTCTGTGTTGCATTTAAAATCGGAGTGCTATTTACTTTAAGTTTTAAATCAATTTTGATTTGTGGTGATTTTGTATTTAACCAGCGACAGGCTGAATAGCTGTTAAAAGCTGCCAAGTTACAAGCGTAGGAATTGACGGTGGTGGAAAAGCTGCTCAAAACTTTTATAAGTAAATTAAATATCGTTTCAGCAGGACTAGTTTCAAACATCCGTCTCCGTATCCTCCTAATATTATAATTGCGAAAGTTTGTGCTTTGTGTGTGTTAGTTTTTAACTCTTTCACGCTGTATCGGCTTGATAGATTTGGATGAAAATTGGAATGTAGGTAGCCTACCCTATAATGGAGATAGGATTAACACGTAGGCATACATTTCATCCCGATAAATTTAAAAGTTCAAAAAGGAATAACAATAATCAAAATCTACGCGTACGAAGTTGCGGGCAGAAGTTACATGATTATAAAACTCTACCCCTAGATATTATGTATGAAGTTTCATATTTTATACTTTGAAACTACTCATTTTGATTGATCGACTTGCCCCTGCCCTTTAGAATCGGTGCGAACGCAACCTTTGGCGTGACAATGGGCCAGCGGATCAACCTGGTAATCAACGCGATACTGCCCAAACCCAACGTCGACGTTCACACTCTCTACGTGGATGGAGACGCTGGCAATCCTCAGAACCCCGTCAAAGCGATCATCGCTGAGTACCGTACTGATGTCACGGAGATACGCACTGGGATTAAGGGGAAGGTAAGGTCAACAGTGACGCAAACTGATGTAGTTTAATTATGATTAAATTATGTAGTAAATTATGATTGGGGTAAACGTATCAACTTATTACTGTCGCACTGACTGCAGTGGGCGGTATATTCTCGGTTTAAGGGGAAGTATGTGTTACGCTTCGAATATTATTATAACCGTTGAGAGTTTAATATGCTTCTATGAATTAATTGCACTTGTGCCTTTTCTCCGTACGAGGGCAGTATACTATGGGCTCAAGGACAAGGTAAGATTTGAGTTATATATTATGAGGGGCAAATGTATCAATTTGGTTTTTCAGTCACTAGAAAATTGTATTAGTGGAAAAGTGTTATCACCCTAGCCTAGCTTAGATTTCAGCTTTATCCCACAAAACTTCTTCACACAACAAGTCGACAAATTTGTCTTTTTTATTCCAATAAGCAGGTTTTCAGTATTGGCGATTGTACACTTGTAGTTTTTTACCCTGGTTTAACATATAGGCTATTTCGATAATTTGAAAGTTCCCGAGAGAATTACGATAATCGAAATCTAGTTCTGCAATAAAATTTAAATAAATAAACACCATACATCATTGCATAGGTCGCCACAAAACCCATAAACTAACCTTAAAAACCCTCGCCAGGTGCTTCTCCTAGAGACCCTCTTCGACGGCAACGCCACTCTGACCTGGACGTCCGAGGCGGGCGAGCAGCAGAGCGTGCTCCAGCAAGTGGATTATCGCTGGGACCTGAACGGGTCCCACTTCGTGGACCTGGCGCTGGTGACGCCGATGTACGAGGACGATGCTACGCTCACCATGGTAGGCTCGTACCAGAAGGACATGGTGCATGGCTACCAGATTGTCAAGTGAGTTTTGATTTGATAGGGATTATATTGGAGGGTGTGGTGACTGCCAGTATGTGTTCCCAAGATTGTTTTAAATTAAATGTGCAAAATCTCGAGTGCGAGTTTTGAGGGTTTATAGGGGAATAAAAGAGTAAAAGTAAAAGCTATTCCTGGCCTGAGTCCCGACGAGTTTGTACAGCCAGCGTTACACAATACCGTTTTCAGGGGAGTGATGCACCAGCCCGGCACCAGCCGCGTCGGCGAGCTGGACGTGCGCTACGGCGGCGTGCGCCACAGCGACGGACACTTCAACCTCAGCACGCCCTTCCGGCGCCTGCCGTGGCTCAAGTCCATCTTTGACGTGAGTGCATCTACCTTCAGGCAGTGTGAGGCAGCGACGGCAAAACTACGTGAATCCGCCGAGAAAATAACTGCTGCAGCGTCTTTCTTCCAGAATAAAGTCATTTCTGGAATGAGAGTTTCATTTTGAGAAAATGTTCTATTTTAAACGTTTTATATCTGCAGATTAACAACCTGGAGGAAAGGTCCGACAACAAACTGGAGTTGTTCTGGGGAAACAATACGGCAGCGGTGAACAGCACGCACAAGTCCGCACAGGAGCCCGGCGGGTGGCGGCAGGCAGGCGCCATCGCGCTCTCCGTGCCGCTCAGCTCGCAGCATCTCGTGCACACCGACTATATCTACATACAAGGTGAACTGTCACAACACGGCGCGGTGGACACCACGCACCAGAGCTAATACTAGGGATGCTGTGTTTGAGCAATGGCATCTGAAAGCGGTATCTTCTTTAGTAACTTTGCGGGTGGTAGGAAATGCGTGTTCTTATCCATTAACCTACCGCCAAACAGCAGTGTTCGCATTGTTGTGTTCCGGTTTGGGGATAAGACAGCCGGTGAAATGACTAGCATAGAGGCATTCCATCTTAGTCCTCAGGGTTGGCAACGCATTTGCAGTCTTAGGATTGCATTGCAGTCTTGTGAATGCGAATGTCTATGGGTCACAGTTTCTACTTACCATCAGGTGGCCTGTGTGCTAGTTTGTCTTCTCTATGCCATAAAAAAAAAAAAACTACCATACCTTCCCTAACAAGAAACGTTTACTCAATCTCAACATGTTTCTCGTTACTTGCTCTGCAAAATTCAAAACTGCTTTGACTGTGCAAATCCAACAAACTAACCTTCTTTTCCCTTATAGGCGAAAAAGAAAGTACCGGGAACGCCACCATAGATTTGGACCTCGAGCGGTTCGTATCGGCGTCCTTCCGGCAGGTGCTGAGCAAGAGCGAGAGGGAGCTAGACCTGGCCACCACCGACATCGAGGTGGTCAACGACCGCGCGCCCGTCGGCGTGCAGTACGTGCATGAGTTTGACGACTCGGGGAACACTGTGAGTGATAAATATGTTAGATTGTAGAGTAGAAAAAGAAAAATAGAAAATAGAAAATATTTATTCGACGGAAAAAACAAATAAAACACAGATTAAATTTAACATTGACAAAAAGAATGGCAACACGGAAAAAGGAAAAGGAATTTAGAAATTTTAGCATAATGTTGCCATGGGTGATTCCTGTCGTGGAAAAGTAAAGTATCTAAAGCTTATTCGTAGCACAAAAGGTAGTACGTAGTGTACAGTCAAGGAAATTGATTCTTAGACCGCTTTGGACTATGTCAAAGTGACACTAAATAAAATAATAAGAAGTCTCTTACGTTTTGATTAATTACGTCACTTTGACATAGTCAAAAGTGGTCTAGGAATCAATTTCTTTGACTATAAGAGTGTAAAATCAATACTCCTTCAGGTAATTAGTTGTCTGTTTAAGACGTGGTGGACATTGGACGTTGAAGTGGACCGACAGACATACAGACAGTGGAGGCTTAATAATAGGGTTCCGTAACACCACTTCAGTACGGAACCCTAAAAACGATAAACCATTTCATAGGACGTGAAACAAGCCACAGTGTTCCACCTCACCGACCCGTCCAAGTTCAACCTGACCGGCAAGATGGACGTGTTCACCTTCGACGCCGGCAAGAACCTCAAGCTCCTGGCCATCCACGGGAACAGGACCCTGACCTTCGAGAACCAGTACCGCGCGCAGGACAAGGAGCTCACGCAGGGCAGCAAGGTGCAGTGGGCGCCGGACACCTGGATCAACTACGACATACACGTCACTAACATGACCTCGGTAAGACAAATTATAATTTTCAATTTCTTCTTGTTCTTCTTCAGCTTCTTCTTTTCCTTCTCCTTTTTCTTCTTTTGCAGCATTTGGTTTGAATGTCCGATGAATATATTGGATATATTTCCTTGTAACTATTGGACAGATAAAAACTTTCGATATATTGGCGACCCCTACATTCATAGCTGATATATCGTAAACGGCCCAATATTTTTTTATAAAACTTAGCTAAGACTCATCTCTATCAAAATAGTTATTTTAAGACCGTCTCGGAATTGGTTTGAGCTACGGTGCCACAGATATACACGTTAAACTTATAACACGCCTCTTTTAGGTTTTTTCTCCATCTTTATCTTTTCCTCCGAAAAAATATTATTATGGGCTATAAGGGTCCTTCTCAACGCCCTTTTTCAAGTTGGGTCTACTCCGTCTGGCGAAAATATTTTTGGTCAAATGTATAATTTCCCAAAAAGTTGTTTCCCGTCGCGGTTGATTTATTTTTTATGTAGTCACTAGTGTAACCTAACGTACTATACCTAGCAATACAAAATGGTTTTTGGGAAATGATACAATTGACCCGAAAGGTTTGGTCAAAACGGCAGCATCGCATTTCAAGCTACTTTATTTTTCGTATCATTATTAATTGTGTGAGCATTGAATAAAGGTTTCTAGTGTATTCGATTCAATATACTACTTTTTCGAGGTGTCGAAACATAAGCAAGAGTTATGGCTTATTTATTTCCAATAATCCTGACATCGTTTACTAGTTCTACCAAACCACAAACATCCTCCAAACGTTTCCAGGACGACACCGAGTCCCAACAGCTGATAATGAACGTGTGGTACCCACTGCGGAGCTTCAACCTGATCGGCGTGTACCGCCTGCAAGACGCCCTGCTTGACGGCAAGGCGGTGCTCAGCTGGAACGTCCGTGACGAGAACAAAACCGCGGAGTTGAGGGGAAAGTGGGAGAACCCCCCAAGTGAGACAGGGAATGTCCATGACGTGGACTTGGCGTTGTCTCATCCGTCATTTAGGAAGGTCAGTTTGGAATAGTACATATACATTATTGTCTAGATAAGTTACAAAACCGTAAGCAGCGCTTTATATACGAGTGTAGCAACCATACCATTTGAGGTTTATGAGGATTATTTACTTTGTTTTGTAATCTGACAATTACCTAAGTTTTCTGAAACATATTTTATTTAAAAGTTACGAGAGAGGAAGTTTCTTATTTGGCCTTGCCGTTTGCGTTTTTCTCAAATCTGGTGGTAAATTTTAATTAGTCGCTTTCGTAACTTTTGCTCATGGTTGTATTTAAGAATTAAACCAAAGAACTTTCATTTGTCATGCCGCCTTTATGTTATGCTATTTATACATGTTGAATGACGTAAAATTGTCTGAATTTTATGTCCGAGACATTTTAATTTTTATGTCATACAACAATACAAAATACTTTATGGCACACCAAACAAAAACAAAAAAAAAATCAGAAAAGTCATAATAAATATTAAAAAAAATGCGCGCAACTTCATTCGCTAAGAACTTGTTCAAACTATGACATACTCTTAATTGCCAAATAAACTGGCAATAAAAATTGCAGAAGGTGATTTGCTGTCTTACTTCAACTTCACTTCTAGAGTAAGAAACCCAATATAGTTGTATTTTTCGAACCTAAAAGTTAGAGTAAGACAGCAATCAACTTCTGCAATTTTTTGTTCCTAGTCTAAACCTCACTTTACATTTCCAGGACGTCACCCTCAAAGGGCAGTATATCAGCTCTCCCACCGTCATGTCCAACGTATCCCTCGAACTTCAATACTCCGACTACGACAACGAGTACCTCCGCCTCCGCTCGGTCCTCACGGACAACTCGAACGGCCCCGTCCGCGACTACCAGTTCGAGCTCAAGTGCACCCATCCCTCCACCAACCTGGACCTGGACATGAAGTCAGACATCAACATCCAGAGCCGCTGGTACTACTTCAATAACTACTACAAGTTCCAGAAGACGCTGTTCTACCAAAAACTAAGGCATAGCAAGATGCTGGTGGATATGAACAATAGTGCTGTGCAGTGGGAGGTAAGATGTTTCTATTTCTACAGCTACTACAGGCTTGTAGTAATCCAGCCGAGAACTAAGCTAGCTATTGAGTTCCAACGTAAACAAAGGCAATGATAGTTTCAGTAGATACCATCAGCATTTTCTGTAGCATTCAAAGTGATAAACAGAGGCCGGAATTATTGTAGCACTTTTGAGCTGTCACAGGGACTTCTCGTCTATCCACGTCCGTTATACGTATGTACGAGGGCTGATCGATAAGTATCCGAAATGAAGAAGAAAAATATTTTTTTTTGTAACAATCTAATTTATTTCTCTACATATGTTCCTTCTAACTCTATACATTTTACCCAACGCTTCTCCAGAGCCAAAATCCCATTTTTATAGAAGCTTCTATCGAGTCCTTCAAAATAGCCATTAACGGCGTCAATGACCTCGGTGTTGGTGGAAAATTTACGTCCCCTTAGCCATTTTTTTAAATTTGGGAACAGATGGAAGTCGCAGGGGGCCAAATCTGGTGAATATGGTGGGTGAGACAATAATTCCAACCGTAACTCTTGAATTTTTGCCATAGCAACTCTAGCCGTGTGAACTGGTGCGTTGTCGTGATGGAATAATATCTTTTTCTTAGCCAAATGGGGTCTTTTTTCCTTAACTACGTCGCTCAGTTTTTGTAAAAGGTTTGCATAATACTGGCCATTTATTGTTCTTCCTTTTTCAAGATAGTCTACAAAAATTACGCCTCTAGCATCCCAAAATACAGTTGCCATCACTTTGCCTGCCGATAATGTAGTCTTTGCCTTCTTAGGTGTGGGTTCACCACTTTTCGTCCACTGCTTAGATTGCTCTTTGGTCTCCGGCGTGTAGTGGTGTATCCATGTCTCATCAACCGTTATGAAACGACGAAGAAATTCATTGGAGTCGAGTCTAAAAAGTTGCAAACACTCCTTTGAAATATTCACTCGTCGCTGCTTTTGCTCGTCGTTCAGTAGCCGCGGCACCCATCTCGCACAAAGCTTTTTCATTGACAAATGTTCATGCAATATATTAAAAACCCGTTCTGACGAGATATTTACAATCTCTGCTATTTCTCTTAGCTTCAAACGGCGGTCATCTAGTACAACTTTTTTTATTTTATTTACCATTTCCGGAGTAGTCACCTCATTTGGTCGGCCACAGCGGGGAGCATCTTCACAGCTTTGGCGACCGCGTTTAAAATCCGCCACCCAAGTGTGGACAGTGCTAAAAGACGGAGAAGAGTCCCCCAAGACACGATCAAGCTTAGTTTTTATTTGACTTGCTGTTTTCCCTTTTAAAACATAAAACTTTATTACAGCACGAACTTCCGTTTTCTCCATTTTCATGAAAATGGAAAATTACACTGACTTTAAACCTCTATTATTTTTAAAGAAATAACAAAAAAATAATGATAATAGGCTTTTTGAAATCTAAAAAGATGTCAAATTACATTTCCGCGGGTTTTTTTTTTTTTTTTTAATTTTTTCATTGTCGTTTCGGATACTTATCAATCAGCCCTCGTATATCGATAAGTACATAGTACAATATTCTAAATATTATTACGAGTAGAATTAAACAACAGCCAGTGTTATCGCGATTGAGTGATCTCTTCGTGATAATATTTGGATTGGATACCAACTTTTTGGAAATTTTATATAGGACTTGTTATTATTTATAAATAATTTGAAGATTTCTTGCGTTATAAACATTAAAAAAAAAACAAGAATTGCTGTCGATAGTTTTCATTGCAAATCACAATTTCACATTTTCATACTCAAAATTTATCTGTAAGAGATCGCTCTTTAGCGATAAGACCGCCTGTTGTTTACCTCTACTTTTATTCTTCCTTAATATGTTATGTTTTATGAGTATCGATAAAATAGTATGTACATCGGAATTCGATAATCAAGAAGACACACACACACCTCTGGTGATAAAGCCGCTTGTAGCAAAAAGATAAATGTACTTTAATTCACTTGATTGGATTGTACTTGATTTAAGCCTGACAGTTCCTTACAATATGTTGACAACATTTTTGCAAATGGCCTTTTCCTAGCCTTTTAATATAATTTTGCTTTAAAGATAATTAAACATCCCTATATTTATAACTAGCGTACCAACGAGACTTACTTCTACAAAGTGAACGGCACTTGGGACCTCTCGTACCCGGAGTACCGCGTGTTCACGTGGGTGAAGCGGCCGACCGGCAACGACACGGGGCTGGCCACGCTCTCCATGAAGGACAAGAGCCTGATCGCACACTTCAACAGCACTGACGGTGAGGGACTGACGACCACACTTAAAGCCAATTTAATAACGATAAAGTCGTTGCTTTTTAATATTTTTCACACGAGGTTGAAATAGGATCGAGTTAATTGTTTCTAAAATGTATCTAATCTGATTTATGAACGGTACTATCAGACCATTGGAACCTTGACCCACCATAGAACTGTGTCACAGAGACGTTATGATTCAAGTCATAAGAAGTGTCAAACAAATTGTTTTATAATGTCACTGTGACACCGTTCTATGGTGGGTCAGGGTTCCATTGGGCTGATAGTACATAACGCAACGCGACATGACACCTCACGAAATCGGTGCGAACGCTGTTCCAAGTTCAAATAATCCTGTAGACAGACGTCGTCTACAGGACACTCCACGGGTTAAGTTTTTAGTAAAAAGTAACGAGTTATCTTTAAAATATGAGTATTTGCATTACTCTTTCTTATTTTACCATGCTGTCCACGACTTTGTACAGTGGTTTGACATCGCCATTGTTTAATTTGATTTGGATAATTGATTTGTTTTAGTTTCTATCTTCAGTCGTACGGTCACGATCGTTAATTTGGGACCTATTTCAAGAAAAGTATGCTTGAAGTCGTCAATGTTATTAGAGATGTCACGTCATTTGTATATTTTAGGAAACTCAACCTTGTTGTTGTAGAATGTCAGATTGACTTTGGACCTAAGGTGGGTACCAAATTAAAGATCGTGACTGTACATACATTAATTTTAAAATACAACGTTCTTGCAGAAACATCAAAAACTTGATTCGCTGATTCACCCAATATGTTTGTATTGCAGACATATCGTACCACGTGGTAGGCATGATAGTGGACACTCGGGCGGCGCAGCTGAACGCGTGGCGCAACTTCGACGACGTGGCCACCGTGGACCTCGCCTCCTACATCCGGCTCAACCACTCGCGCCTGCTCACCAGCTCCGTGGTTTGGCGCCCCACCATCTTCACGGAGGTCAAGTCCCAAGCCGTCTACGGCCTGAAATACCTCTACGGCCAGATCAACGAGACCCTCTTCATACTCAAGGAAGCCCCCATGGAATCCCATCTGGCTCTAAAGGCCATATGGAACGATGCCAAACCAAGAATACGCGACTTCCTCGACGATCTGAACGATTTACACGTAATTAAGGACGATTTGGACGAGTTCGAGACTTTCCTAAACAAATCTTATAACGCGAACGATTTTTACGTGAAAGATGTCGTTGAATTTACCTATTATGTCCTCGATGAGATGGCTATTAGAAACCATTTGGAGAGTTTACCAGGAATTGTGAACGACATGTGGGGGATGATGGGGAACACGAGTCAATCCATAAAGCAGAGTCTTACATACGTTGTAGACACCATCAAAATGGCTTACGCGAACTTCTTAGAGTCCGCTAACAAGGTTTTGGACGCTGATTTCATGGATTTAGTATCATCCAGGTTAGAGTCGATGATACTACAGTACGATACGTTCGTGAGGGACTTGCATATGAAGTTAATTGAGTATTGGGATTCGACTTGGGTGAATGCGACATCGCGACTGGCAAAGTACTGGCACCAGATACTCAAGTCTATGGAGCCGTTGTTCTTCAAGATACTGCATTACACGGAGTCGTTCGTGTTCACCGTGTGGAGAGGCGTGATGGACTTCTTCTACAACAGAACGCAGGAGTTGACTGATAACCCTTATTTCAATTATGTGTCGACGTTTGGACATGAGATGGACAAGTAAGTGGTCTTTTATTAATTGGTATCCATTCTAAAGTCTTGAGTGATCTATTTGATGCAGAGTACAAAACTGAGCACTTGTTCGGAAAGAGTATTTGTATGAGCGTTGCATTGTATCAAGTATAGCCATATTTTCGTACATTTTGATACATTTCTAAAGTTACTTGCCTCCTTTTTTTCTATCCACGACATCCTGCCCCACTTCATATTTTCTCGTGCATGTAGATTCTAATAACCACTTTACCTTCTGCATTACAACCTTTATCAAGTTAAAACTGTTCTCAGAATATATAAGGACCTCGTCAGCAACGACCTGGTGACCAACATCAAGAAGTACTCGCAGAAGTTCTGGAACGTGATCTGGGGAAAGATCGAGAAGTACATCCCGTTCAAGGACGAGTTCCTGCAGCTGTATGCGGAGTTCAGGAACGCGTGGCAAAACTTTTTGAGGACGCCGCAAGTGGTTTACGTTAGGGAAAAGGTAAGATAGAGATGGTTGAGGTGTCAATGAATAAGTAACACCGGCGCATTAGGTTATAATTATAGCAATACACATCTGTTACAGGCGCCTTTGCATTAGCGGCTTTATTTTTGAGTGAAGAGGTGCTCTATTAATACCGTGGTTTTTACCGCGGCAGATTTTCTTAATATATTTTATTTTTCAAATCTATAGACATAAATTTAATTTGTTTTAAGCTAACTTTCACTGGCGAGTTGGTCTGCGTAGAACTTTTTCAACTATAGATGGGAACTACCAAATCTTCCTGGTCCAAAAATATTATTAGGTTTAATCAAATTTAGTACCAGATAAGATCCAAATAAATTCAACGCTTAAACAAAGCAAATGTAATGTTTTTTAAATGTTTCTTTTCGTTTACGTGTAGAGCTGACCAACGAATCTGAAATTATCAAGTATAAATAATTAAGCCCCTTTTTATGAAGAGTGTAATTAAGTATTTACTTTTTCCTGTTGCGCCTCTCGTAGTACAAGGAAGCGTACGAGCGGCTGAAGTGGTGGTACGACTACTTCATGATCGGGGAGGCGTGCGACAAGGTGTTCGATATCGTCTACGCCAAGCTCACTGACATGGCCAGGACAGCGCTGCAGTACGAGGAGCTGTGAGTACCACGATATTTTACTGCGTCTATATCGGAATACATAATTATTTTTGGCATAATATATCATTTCCCAATAAGAAACCTAACTAATAACCATCTTCACTAAACTAGCTTATAAAAATAAACCGCGTACAAAACAGTCCATTCATTTGGGAGGTACACGTGTAATACCACAGACAGACAGAAACACATACACACGTTATGCCGAGGGTTAAAACCAATAAATAAACCTTTGGAACTTTTCTAGCCACCGCACCCCAAAAACGAACTTCATCTTCGACCCACGCAAGGGCGAGATACTCTTGGAGCAGAAGCTGCCGATGTCCTGGCACGCGTTCAACCGCACGCCGGACTTCACCGAGGTGGCGGAGTACCGCGCGGTCCGCCAGTTCATGGACGACTGGCTCACCACCAACAAGAGCATCTGGTCCTACTACTACGAGATCAGGCCGTACATGGACATTAATAACGTTATGCCGCCGTTCGCTGGTGAGTTCGGTTTGATTTGATCGTTTTATTTTACAGATTCGAAGGGGGCGAAGGCTTTAACTGAAAATCGAATGTCATTGTATATGTGACACGGGCTTAATGCGTTTGACATATGGGTAAAAATCAAAATAAATGTCCAGTTAAAGAGAGTTTTGTCACCGTAACGAAACTGTTGGTTAACGTCAAACATACGTCATTTTGTAATGAAATTGTAAGTTAGACATCATTTAAGTGACATGTAAATAGCGTCTTTATGTACATTTATTTTGATTTTTACCCATATAGAGGCCTGACCTTAAGTTCGACTGACGAACATTTGTCCACTGTTTCGTTCTTGCAAAATTTTCATTTCTCCGTCGATAATTTTTCTCAGGAACCGTTTAACTTTCCTGGGTGGTTATAAAACTAACCTAACCTAACCTACAGGTTCTTTAGGTATATCTCTTTGAATATACTGAAAAGTGAATGGCTTCAGAAAAAATGTTTTCCGGACAAACGAACCAGCAGAATAAAGTTTTTTGAAACATCGATAGATTACCGCCCTGGACAGATTATATCAGGTTGCACCAACCGTGGTCACAGAAGAACTGGTGTGAGCGTGCCGCCTTCATGATTAATATCGGGTCTCGGAAACTTAGACTATTCTTGAGGGAATAGTGATAAAATTGATAAACCATCCCGTCCTTTTGACGTTCTTCGTGGACGGAGTCGCGGGCAACAGCTAGTTAGTCTATAAAAAAATATGATCGTTGCCTATTACTAATTTAACAAGCGTAGCGCCTAGTTTGGGACTAGGTCAATTGTGTGAGCTCTCCTTATCATTAATGTATTTCTCCAGGCATGGCAATGATGACGGGTCAAGGCACGCTGGTGACGTTCGACAAGCGGGTACTGACGCTCTCCGAGCCGGGCACCTTCCTGCTGACGAAGGACTACCGGCAGAGCAACTTCTCGGTGCTGATGGAGAGCAACGACCAGGGCCGGTACAACCTGCTGGTCCTCACCGCCAAGAACCTGATACACGTCGACTTGTACAAAGAGGTGAGCTGGTCCAACATCATGGAGACGTGTCACTGAAAAATAAACTTAATTGCTTCTAACAAGATTATGATTCCATACGAGTCTAAAAAGACGTTAGATACATCAACCAAGATTTCAATTGAACCAATAAAGAACTTGCTGTTGTTACTGTCAGCTTTGGTTGATATAACTAATATCATAACTATTTTTTTTCTTAGGCCTATGTGTGCAAAATGTGCTTACTGAATCTTCAAGTTTTTAAAGTGGTAGGTAATTCTATCACCGTGCCTGCACCAAATTTTTTTATATTTTTTTTACTGCTAAAGGAAAAAAATACTTAGCTCTAATTTTTTTGAGATTACCTTTAGTGCCAATGCTGCCGGATATCCGCCAAGGCAGACCACCCAAGGCATTTTAGTGGCTATTAATTCCACTAAACTCGGCCCCATACAAAATTGAGAATCTTGTAGAATTCAGGCTACCATATAGTAAGTGGTATGACAACGCATTAAACCCAAGACTGCATTTTTTTTTATCTTCTGTGGCTAAGGGGAATTTACGCGCTGAAATTGTTAAAGAAATTTATAACCGTATACATTTGGACTCATTTGGTTAGCTAACTCTATCCATATCTCATTAGGTGTTAAATTATATAACCGCATTGAAATCAGTTAACCCGTTCGTGCCTTAGGGCTTGACAGACAGATGAATATGTTGTTTTTAACTTTCAGCAAGTGTCGATCGGCAGCTCGGTGCCGCTGAGCCTGCCGGCCGTGGTGGACGAGTACGTGGTGGACAGACAGACCGACACGCTCACCATCGGCGCGCAGAACGGGCTCGAGATACAGTGCAACCTCATGTTCCACACCTGCAAGCTGCACGTCACCGGTATGAGAGCTTGGTTTTATGCCTTTTGTTTTGTTTTGTTTTATTCTATGAATCATGTGTGTCAATGTGAATATCATTCAGTTATTTATTAGTAATTTACTATTTATTGGAAAAGTATTTAATAATAAAGAAATAAAAGCATGAAAATAATTATTGCGAATCCATTGCAATCTGTAACCTATCTAAATCACTTTATTGATTGTTAAAATAAATAAAAATAAATAAATATATTTTATTGTTACATTTGACATGAATACAAAGTTATTTAAAACAGATAGGTTCACCGTGCGTTGATGAACAAGGTGGAGTAGAGTTATTATAGATTACCGATTTTTTTAATGTAGTGTCCAGAACATCAACCTTATGTGAATCTCTTTTGCCATTCATACAGGGTGAGTAGGATAAATTGTTATTTTCTGATAGTACTTGCATTGTTCTATTAATGCGAAATAAGGTTTAGTAAAAGTGCTACGGTTTTAAAGATATTTGGACTCTTTTATTTTCTTCCAAAATTGACATCGTTAACTCAAGTTTTTGGTCTTTAAAAGCCAACGGTCTAGTCGGTTTGGTCTTTATAAATGATTTCTTTTTAGCTCAATATTGTTCAATCGTTTCGTATCATCAACTCAATCGTTTCGTGTCTACTCTGTGAGTGATTTCTTAAATATTAAAACTGTTAGCAGATAATAGGCTAAGTTTAGGATTAAGAATACTCTTTAGTTGGCATGAAATGCGAGAGATCATTATGTACAACTCTAGATATAATTTGGCATGCTCATCCGATCCGAATGTGACGGAATACTTAATGAGAAAATAATATTATAAATACCTGTCTCAACCCATGTTCAGCAAATAAACTATTTCATTTCAATGAACATTATAATTTTGGCGTAATTACCTTGCTTTAATTTAAAAATGACTTGTGTTTTTTCCTGTTTCCCCTAGGCTGGTACTTCGCAACGCTAGGCGGTCTGCTGGGCACGTACAACAACGAGCAGCGCGACGACCTGCAGCTGGCCAACGGCACCGTCACCGGCGGTGCGCGCGCGCTGGCGCGCAGCTGGGCCGTGCGCGCCGCCCCCGGCCCGCCGCTCGAGAACCACGAGGCCACCAACGACACCTCCTGCGAGAAGTTCTTCAGGAACAAGGTCTCGCCGCTGCACCCCTGCTTCGCTGTGGTGAGAACCTTGATACACTCAGCGGCTGAAAACCCGCTGGATCTAATCAGATAATAACGTCAAGAATGTTCTAAACGAAACGTTGTTAACCCTTTTTGTGTTTTTTTAAACGACTGCCAAAAAAGGAAAAAATGTTAGGGGTTCACTTGATTTTTATTTTACAAAAAAACTATATTTAAATAAATAAATAAATAAATAATCAAATATCAGGGGACAATGTCACACCAATTGACCTAGTCCCAAACTAAGCTCAAGGCTTGTATTATGGGTACTAGACAACGATATAAATACTTATATAGAGAAATATATACTTAAAATATATAGAAAACATCCATGACTCAGAAACAAATATTCGAGCTCATCACACTAATATCTGCCCTTACCGGGATTTGAACCCAGGACCGCTAGCTTCGTAGGCAGGGTCACCTACCAACTAGGCCAGCGCGTCGTTTAAATTGAAAAAACCCCCGACTCAAAATCGTCTGTAAAAAAAGTTCTAAGAACCATCGCTAGAAAACCAGCTTAAATAAATAAAACTACATCCAAATCGGTTCATCCGTTAAAGAGCTACGATGCCACAGACACTCACACACTTACACGTCAAACTTATAACATTATTAACATTTTTTGTAATAGTAAAATAAGTATTATTGATTTGTTTTGCAACGATTTATCACTTTACAAGCTTTGAATTATAAGAGTACGTTAATAATTATTTTGAATGACAAGTTTCTTTGCTGTATGTACTTGAATCACTGATGGACTGATTATTAAAATGTAATTCAAACGAGCCATAACTTGCCAGAACTAGATATGAAGAGGTCGACTGCCGTCATCAAACCACCCAGAAGACACCATTATATTGATGACCTTATGTCTGTATAAAAAAACATTAGAATAGGATGACATACAATTTACTTACTGTCAATCCTTTATCTCTTTACTATTATTTTCATCATTAGACACCGTTTGTATCGCATCTCAATGCCCTGTCCCCAACAAATCATTAACACTCGCAATGATTTGTCGACAGATCGACGCGGACCCGTTCCTAACGGAGTGCCTGTCGGGCGTGGACGCCTGCGCGCTGGCCAGTACCTATCTGGAGCTGTGCGCGCAGCAGCACGTGCCCACGCACATCCCCGACCACTGCGTGCAGTGAGTATCACACTTACTGCCGATCTATGTATAATACTACTATAGGACTGACGACCAACCCCCAATTTTACTATTCTGACAATGACAGGTGACATTTTATTGTACCTTGTCACCTGTCAACTGTCATTGTCATGATGGTGAAATAGGGGGCTGGTCAAAATAGCCGGTAGAAACTGGATCAGCAAGACCCAAGATCGTAGAGAATGGAGTGCAATGGAAGAGGCCTACACTCAGCATTGTGTGGCGACAGGCTTTTTTTTTATGGCATAGAGAAGACAAACGAGCACACAGGCCACCGGATGGTAAGTGGAAACTGTGACCCATAGACATTCCCATTCACAAGACTGCAATGCAATCCTAAGACTGCTAATGCGTTGCCAACCCTAAGGACTAAGATAGATAAATAGATTTCTAATAGAGGGCTTATAGCGTTCAATAAGTTCAACAGTACGTTTTGTCAATATGCAATAAATTACTTACCACTAGTTTTTGATGCTGATGTACGGTTTAATTTCACCCTTAGGTAAAATTCACTCAGCTTGGGACGATGTTTTCGTGTTTTAAAAGTTTTTTTTAATCTTTGTACATTGAAACTTAAGTCTATTATTTATTCCTTAAATAACAAACAACTTCTCGAAACAGTTCAGTTATTTCCAAACTAGAGCCCAATCAATTTTGGAATTGAAAATGATCCCATTCCCACGTGTCTGATTGCCTGTGGTGTTCACCCAGATGCACCACGCCCCAAGGCGACGTGATCGAGGAGGGCTCGTTCCACTCGCTGCAGTACGTGCCCAGCTCCACCGACGTGGTGTTCATCGTGGAGGCCGCCTTCTGCAACAAGAACCTGCGGAAGGCCAAGAACATGGACCTGTTCGTCGAAGCGTATGACAGCAAGTTCCAACAGGCCGGGTTGTCTGACAACAGGTATACTATATTACAAGCTTTTATTTAACTTGCATGTAGATATGTAAGGGTCAAATCTTGTAAGTTAAATTTGACCCACTTCCCGGTTTCCGATGAAGCTGAAAATTTGCATACGCCTTTAGCTCTGATGACAATATAACAATAACAGTACCATCGAGCAGATCTGATGATGGAGACTTAGGGTGGTGGCCAGGGCATAGGAACTCCTAAATTACACATGATAAACCCGTCTTGTTAGGGCTTGTTAAAATCGAGTATGACGACTGTGCATAAAAAAAGTACAGTAGGCAAGCTTGTCCCTAAACTGAAATTATTGACAGAAACTTAATACGTTAATTTTACAATTTAAACTAGCGTAGCGAGCGTACTTACATATTGATGTCAGGAAACAGCCCATGTTTCGGGCTCCGTAGCAGTCCTACGTGATGGTCGTAGTGTCATAATTATATTATATCCAAACAGATGCCAGTGGCAAGGTTGGTACGCTCCGCACTTTGAGCGCAAATCTTCAAGTACAGTGTGATAGCTCTTAAAAAGAACTTCGGGTTCTTATAACTCTTTAATTACTAGTATAATGCTCACCACGTAACATGAACCTGCGCAAAAGTCGATTTGAAGGCGTCACAGGTCGGTAAGTCGCACGGTGTGAAGCGTGCGTTACCATAGCGACCGTATTGTTACCTGCGCGGTGACCGCCATATCGGTCCATGTTGCGTGGTGCGGGTAAAGCCGCGTATAGGTATCGACACGAGAGTTGAGGCCACGCACACATTCAACATTGCATGTAATGATAGCGAGGTTTTGAAATTAGTGTACTTTTTTCGTACCGATAGCAAAATGGCAAACTGCAAGATTGACTAAAGATTTTTTCTATTTATTTAGTTACAATTATTTTTTTAAACAAAAATATCCGATTGAATTAAAACAGATCATAATCCTACTAATAATCCCATTGAACTTTGTTGGGGAATCATAAAAGGAAGAGTAGCGGCCAGTAATACTGAGTTCACATTTAACAGCGTCATGAGAAAATGAGAAGAAGAAATTGAAGCACTTAATCAAGAGACATTTCACAGTATTTTCAGAAAAACTCAAGAACAAGAAGAAAGATACAGGTCAATGGAACATAAGATTGATAGTTTGTCCGAAAACCATACCCTTGAAATAAAGCTAAATGAATCGGAAGAAGATATGTCAAGTGACTAGTAAAACTATTAAAGCATATTTTTATTTTCTGGCTGTTTGTTTTACCTATTTTTCGAAAATATATAATTCGATCGTGCACTTAAATTTCATTCACTCATTCGTTCATTCGCTACCTTTTTTGCTATTAGTACTCTATGTGGCAGTGTGT